>WHVA01000498.1:0-80987 GCA_015179125.1 Gautieria morchelliformis | reverse complement strand
CCCTAGCCGAGTTTGCCTACAACAATGCGCCTAGCGCAACCACCGGCATATCCCCCTTCTTTGCTAATAAGGGTTACCATCCGAACCTCGCAGTTCACCCCGAGCGCGATCTCAGCTCGGCACGAGCTCGAGACTTCGTGGTTGACCTGGACAAGCTTCACCAAGAACTTCACCGCGCCATCCTCGAGGCTCAGAAGACCTACCAAGCCTCGGCCGATGTTCGTTGCAAACCCGCTCCTGATTTCCAAGTAGGATCCCTCGCCTTTGTGAAGGCACAGTACTTCAGAACGACTCGCCCTACCAAAAAGCTCGCTGAGAAGTTCTTGGGGCCTTTTGAGATCATTTCCCGAGCGGGTACTCACTCCTTCACCCTTCGACTTCCAGAACACATGCATTCAGTCCATCCAGTATTCCACGTATCTATGCTCGAACCAGCCTTGCCCAACACCATCCCGAACCGAGTTCAGCCGCCTCCGCCCCCAATCGTTATCGACGGCGAACCTGAGTTCGAGGTTTCCGAAATCCTCGACTCGAAGATCGATAATAGACGCAAGAGCTGCAAGTTACTCTATCTTGTTAGGTGGACTGGTTACGAAGGTACCGACGAAGAAACCTCGTGGATCCTCGCTTCCGAGCTCGATCATGCCTCGGAGCTGGTCACTGACTTCCACAAATCTTACCCGGCCAAGCCAGGACCTTTGACTGCTCTATGACCATTCCTTGTTTAAACCCCATGAACCCAGTAGCTAGATACCAAAATCCCCTTACAACCTAACAACAAAAAAAAACGATAAAATCCAAGAAATTCCATTATTCTCTTAGTAGTTACTCCACCATCCTCATATCCTCTCCCTCGCTCTCCTCGCTACCCTCGCCTGACTCCTCCTCATTACTACTGCTACTTCGCTCCATCAGACCCCCATGTCCTCCATAAGCTGCCAAGTCCCTCGCCCCCTGCATCCGCTTCAGATAATTCCGCCTCCTCCTTATCCTCATAAACTCCACATCCGCCTGATTCATCCTATCATTCGCCGCCCTAAACTCCCCCAACAACTCACACACCTTTTCCCCAACCTCGCCAACCTTCTGCCCCACGTCCCTCACCGCCGCTATCAACTCCCTCATCTCCGCACTTCGCTCCGACCTTTTCACTTTCTTGTCCTTCTTCGCCCTCCGACCTTCCACCTCGGTTTCCTCCACCTCGGTTTCCTTCCCCTCACTCTGCCTCACTCCCTCTGTCCCCTTACCCTTCTCCTCGCTCATCCTCGCTTCCATCCTCTCAACCCTCGTCTCGAGATTCCGCTCGACCCAGTCGCTCGAGTCGTTGTCATCCTCAACCTTGTCCCGAACCTTGGCCTCTTTCCTCGGCCTCCTCGCTCCTCGCTCACTTCTTGCCCCCGGCACCCGCCTCACCTTTTCCTGAGGTCGCCTTGCTGCGGCGACCTTGGGCTATGCTACAGCCCAAGGAGCGTGTCCTGCACCACACGCAGGCACCCTGGTCGGCGAGGGCGAAGTCGAGACTAACGGCCCGAAGGCACGTATAGTCGCGCTCTTCGCAGCGCGCGCACCTCGCCTCGGCCTTGGTCGCGAGTTGCCACTCACGAGGTCCCCCGTCGGCGAGCTTGTACCCATATAGGGACAGGTCGGTCGGGTGGTATGAGAATAACATTCGCTTGTACTACTCAAGTCAGCGAACAGCAAAAATGATACTACTCGACGACTCACCTTTTTACCATTCGGCCCTTCCTGCCACGGCTGCCGCATATCGATGGCCCCCGTCTCATCAATTGGCAATGTGCCAACCTCAGGTCGATCCTCGGGCATAACCTCGCCCGAGGCTCCGTTCTCCTCAGACAGCAATGTCTGGTCGAACACGTTGTTCGCGCTGTTCTTGTCGACGGCTGAGTTGAAGAGGGGTTGCGGGCGCACCATATTCGTTGGCACTTGGGTTCGCTGCCTCCTACCCACCCTTTTATCTAACCTCGGCTACAATTTAAGCTTCGCCTTTCTGGCTACTTAACATCGGGCCGGGATCTAGATTCGAGGATAGGCGAACCTTGTTCACATTACGGCCTCGAGGGTCTCGGCCATAAGGAGGGGATACTGTAAGAACCCGGCCTTTGGCCGGTTACTTACCGGTAAAACCTTCTTCCGAGCCCGAGCCGTGTAATATTCGTGCCCGAGTACATATGATCCATATCCGCGCCTGAGCCCGAGCCCGAGCTTGAGTTCATATCCGACCTTGATCCCATGTCCGTATCCCCTTAGTTACTGATTCCGCTCCATCACGCATCATTCGTATATTACCTCGCCCTGACCTCGGTCTCCTGACCTCGCCCTGACCTCCACTAATATGTTCGCCCCTGACTCACACCCTCGCCCGTATATAACCCCCTTGTATGCATTCCTACTCCTCAGTCTGAAAATCAACTATCGTATCCCTTCGATCCTTAGCTAGTTTCTAAGCCTCGCCTCTTAAGCCAAACCTCGCCTCTTATTCGTTTGCCCCCGAAATTGGGACTCGTGCGTAGGGTTGGCGCAGCACATAAGCTGAAGCCAAGTCCCTCTCCGACTTCCCCATCCAAACCTCGCCTCGTGACCTCGGACCTTACCTCGGGCTTCGCTCCCGACTCGGTCAACCTTACGACGGATCGTACCATAACAGGTACCTACAGCTGAAAGCTTATCCCCACACTGGCAACGGCTTCCGTAATATTCAACCTATGATACTTGCAGCTCTCGCAATCATCTCTGCCGTCAGCCAGAGTCGCCATCGACCCCCGCTCCACGCTCTGGCCATTAGATCTTAGAGCTTCTCTGCATGTTTTGTGACTATTTTCATTGATCGCAATTGCCTCCAGTCGATGTATTTTCAAGTGTTTTTCCATAACATAAACCACAGTTTTATTCTAAAACGGTATTTATGAGAAACTTGAACCCCAAATAGTCAATTGAACCTCCAGCTAGCGACACAAATCAGTGTCTTGAGTTTCTGATTTGAACAATCTCGCTACTGGACTTCGGTGTCCAGGGAATCGAGTGGTTCATCGACAAATCTGCTCTCCGAGTGCTTAAAATCAGCAGCCTGAGCACCGATTTTTCAGTGTTGAATTAGTGCCTTTTGCATCTATATATTATGAGGCTGGAACGAGAAGCATACAACCGCAGCAAGTACACGAACAGTTGCTCCTCACTGCAGCCTCATACACGAGCAAAATACGACTCCTTAGGGATAGGAAGAGGATGGAAGAGGAACGTCCACTTTCACTTTCCTTCCATCCCTAGGAGTATGTATGTACCCCGGCCCATCACAGGCTGGGGTACATACTAGTGGGGCATGGCATGCCGTGTGGAGAGTAGGTAGATGGTGTGTAGATCGCCGGCGTACCTCTACTTCCTCCAGAGTCCGCTAACACCATCACCAACATGAGAAGCACCACCAGCACCGTCTCCATTAGCATATGGGATGAATGGACACTGTCCATTCATCAAAGCTAGAGGTGGAACATGGAACCCTCCTCTTCCACATCCATACACTCTCAGTCCATGGAGGACCGTGTCTCCCGTTCCTCAGAACACTCTCGAGTGTGCATGGACATGGTCCCCATATCCAATCACAGTTGGCTCCGAGTGGGATTGGTTAGAAAGGAGGATCCCGAAAATTGTGACGGGGGAAAGGTTAGGGAATGTGGAAAGCCTCATGGTTCTGCAAACAGAGGTAAGTAAGAGTGAGTGCATGGAGCATTGTGTGACGCATATGGGGGTGGGGGGGGGGTGAGGGAGGCACTGTGAGGGGCACGCAACGGCCGGAGCGGGAAAATTGGGGAGACGCACCTGAAGGCTAGTTGAGCCCTCAAACTTCTGGCACATATTTCTTCGCTCTCCTCGGACCCTCTCACTTAATAGTCCACGGAATGCCGAGCATTTCGAGGGACAGACAGTGGGCGGGAAGCTTAGAGGTTTTAAGAGTGTGTTGGTGACAGAGTCTATGGGAAAATATTAAAGACAGTTGTAAACTACAAGCTATAGTTAGCTTTGATACTCGTTACACAAACTATGTACTTACTTCCCAGTGGCAGCGAAAGACACTGGGAAGACTATGCTACTATACATTCGTGCATACTTATACGCATGTCTCAGAATGAGTAAGAATCGAGCACGAACCATTTCCTAGTTAAGCTTCGGACTACACCGAACTACTCGACGCTCATTTCCTAACACTCCCTCTCGAGCGTTGAGGCAGTGAGGCTGAGTGACTCTGCATGAAGGTTATAGGAAGGAGAGGAAAGGAACTTAGTGAAGATATCTGTGGTCATTTCGGAGGTGGGTTTGTACTTCAGCTGTATTGTTTCCTCGTCAATTTGATGCCTAATAAAATGGTACTTCACGTCGATGTGCTTCATACGACATAAGGCCTTTTGGTGGTTAGCGAAGGCAATTGTTCCTTGATTGTCTTCGCAGATGATAGTAGGGTCGTCAAGGGTAAAACCTAGTTCTTGAAGAAGACGACATGTCCACAGTACCTCATGCGCAGTTTCTGAGAGTGCGATATACTCAGATTCAGTTGAAGAAAGAGCAACGACGCTCTGCTTCTTTGAGGACCACGAAACAGCACCTTTACCCAAAAATAGAGCATATCCGCTTGTCAATTTCCTATCCTCTGAGTCTCCAGCAAAATCTGCGTCTGAATATGCATATAAAGAAGACTTTTCTCCACCAAGTGACAGACTTTGATCGCGAGTATGATAAAGATACTGAAGGATTCATTTTGCTAGGTTCCAATGAGCTTGACTGGGATTCGATGAGTATCGCGCCAGTTTATTGACTGCATGTGATATATCGGGGCGTGATACTGTGGCAGCAAACATTAGACTGCCGATTAGCTCACGGTAGGGAAAATCCTTCGGTTGATTCTTTTGTTCATCGTCATTTGCGATTGTGGAGAAATAGATGCCGAGAGGAATAGGAATTTTGGGTGGCTTAGTATTCTGTACTTTGAATTTTATCCCCATGTCCTCAATATAATTTTTCTGCAAGATACAGATTAAATTTGACTTAGCGTCTCGACTGAGAGCTGTCCCAAGAATCCAGTGCGCGTCGCCTTGGCCCAACACACCAAATCGTTGACCAAATGCATCTTCAAGTTCGAGGAGTCGATTTTCGTGACCAACTGACGTAGCGTCATCGACCCAGAACCCTACGATGGCCCACGATCCGTCATCCCACACCTTAAAGAAGACTGCTGGGTTGTGCTCAGAGCAAGTCCATTCGAGAGTCTTCTTCATAAATTCTTCGAGGGTCTTCCTCCATTGATTACCGCCTTGTTTCGTCCCATACAGGGCCTTCTTCAACCTCAAAGCCAAATGTTCCTTTCCCGGCACTTTAAACCCTTCTGGCTGCTCAACCCACACCTTCTCCTGAATTACTCCATGTAAGTACGCTGACTTCACGTCGAACTGACGTATATTGATGTCGTATATTGCACCAATAGCACCAATAGCACCAATAGCTAGAATGATCTGGAATGTTTCCCAGTGCATAACTGGAGCGTATGTCTCATTGTAATGGAGACCGGGCACCTGACTGTACCCTTTAGCGACAATTCGAACCTTGCGCTTAGTAATCTTGTTATCATGATGCGTCGTACGCAACGCTGTGCCAGTCTTGAGCACCTGCTTATTTGGTGGAGGGGTTTCAGGTGCGCTAAACACTTCATGGTCTATCATATTTTGCCACTCAGCTTGCCGCGCACGTTCCCATGCTTCTCCCTCTTCTCCAGGTAAGTTCAACACGTCATGTATACTTGTTGGTTCTCCTATAATGTTGGCTGACATCATTATAGAATCGTTGAATTGTTCATCGCTTGCTATTAAGGATTGGATCGCTCCACGTTGCTTGCCGGATCGCATCGTTCCTGGTGGGAAATCAGGTATGTTCAACACTAATGTTGATTGCTTCTGCTCAGACTGATCCGGGGTTACTTCCTCAATCATGGCATGGCCCTGATCTTCAGGACTGTATTCGACGCGAGGGGGACGCGCTGGGATGCGTATGAAAAGCCATTGGGTTGCTTTGGGAGCCACAACAGGTGTGTTAGCGGTTTTCACTACATTTTGTCGTTCATTAACGTTGCGAGGCGCGTCATCCTCACCGTACAATGTAGGTGTAGCAGGCGCTATGGCTTCCTCATGGAAGAACACATCTCTAGCCTTCTCTATCCACTTTGACCCTGGATACCAAATAAGGTACCCAGACGGATAAGGCTCGTATCCTACCATATACCCCATGCGTGAGCGATTTTCCCATTTCTTTCGTTTTTCTTTTGGTACTGCGACACTTACAGGACAGCCAAAGACCTTGATGTGGGTGAGGTCTGGCTTCTGTCCAGTAATACGCTCAAGAGGCGTGACCCCATTATTTGCCTGAGCCGGTGATCTATTGCGAAGGTATGACATCGTTTTGACAGCTACTGACCACAGATATTTTGGCAGCTTGGACGCATAGAGCATAGCACGCGCCCCTCTGTGATCGTACGGATCACTCTCTCAGTGACTCCGTTTTGTTCATGAGTGTACGGGACGGACGTGTACAAGGTGATTCCTTTCTCCTTGATGAATCGGTTCATGTCTGAATTGACAAATTCCGTCCCATTATCTGCCATGAAACCTCGAACCTTCGCTCCGTATCCGGTCTCGAACATGCGAACAAAATCGCGGATCTTGGACACTACTTCGGACTTCAGGGTGAGTGCTTCCACCCATATTCCACGGGAATAATCATCAACGATGATGAGGAAGTATTTCTTTCCATCGAAGCTCGTTGTTTCCATGGGACCGGCAAGATCCATATGTACTAACTCTCCAATGTGAGTAGCACGAGTTCTTCCGAGTTTAAACGGCAACTTATGCTGTTTTCCATGGATACAAGCTAGACAGTCAGCACTTCCGACTGTATCTTCCTCAATTTCGATACCCGTGGCATGATTCCAAGCCAAAGTACGTACGTCGGCGACATTCAAATGACCTAGACGCTGATGCCAACGCATGACATCATTGTCGGCCTTTGCTGTATACACAATATAGGTCTGATCAAGGCGATCCTCCAGATCCTCGGCCGTAGGCTCATGCACGGTGTTTATGATCGGGAGAGGGGAGCTTGGCTGCACAATCGAGAAACTTGCAGGGTAAGTATTACCCTGCTCATGGATGTCTGCTAATAACCGATCAGCAGGATCCTTCAAAATGCAGCCGGTCCTGTGCAAATGGACCGCAAAACCATCCTTGATCAATTGACCTGGGGAAAATAAATGCGTATGGATATCCGGCGCCCATTGAACATGTGGTACGTCAACGATATATGATCCTTTGTTGCCACTGACGTTTATTTTGATTATTCCCATCCCTCGAGAGGTTACTTCACCCCCGTTCGCCACTGTAAATGCTTTGGGATGGGGAAATGGCTCGAAGCTGTGTAAGTCCTCTATCCTGGGGACAAAATTGCCCGATGCTGCCGTGTCTATAAAACATCGCCTTGTGACAGGGCTCTCTCCCATAAACATCGAGGTCTCAATCGTAGAGAATAGACCTCTCGTGGTTGTAGAGCCAGAGGCTTTATTTTTGTCTTGATCGCTGGACTGTGAGTCCTTCTTTGTATCCTGTTGCGAACCGCCGTCCCTCTTTTTCTTTGGAGAGGAACAATTTTTGGTGAAATGACCTTGACCTCCACAGTTATAACATTTGCTGGAGCGTCCCGAGGACTTCTTCAGCGTGCTCCCCTTCGCACCCTGCGAGGTGCCTTGTGAGGCCCCCTGCGAAGTCGAAGCTGAGGTCGATCCAGGCTTCTGCTGCTTCTTTTTTGCTACAGCAAACGCCGAGCCTTCTGTGGCGGTGCGCAAACCCTTCCTTATCTCCCCCTGACACAGATTGCTAACCAATTCAGCCACCGAGTCGTGATCCCAGTCGATGGTATTCGTAACTGCATCAAACTCCTCTAGGAGGGTGTTGACAAAGAAGCTAAGATAGAGCGGCTCGGGGACTGGATGGCCGGCTTCTATAAGCCTCAACCATAGTGAGTCCATCCTGGCTTTATGCTCCATGATTCCAGAACTGTCATAATGAATGTGAGTGATCTCTCCAAGCAGCAACGCTCTTGTATTTGCTAAACGATTGCCATACACTGTATGCAGTGTGTTCCAGGCCAAACATGGGTCGCGATTATCATGAATCGCCGTCCGTTGCTGTTCTTCAAGACGCAGATCAATTTCTGTGTACGCACGCTCCATCCAGAGCGTCCAAGCTTCTTCTAGCTCTAGCTCCTCATCAGTAGGAGCTTTCGAATCAGCTCGGGTCGGACTTGGAACTCTTCCCATCACGGCCTCCCACTGGTTGAGGGATCGCAACGTCGACTCCATACTTGCGCTCCATGAAAAGTAATTATCATGGTGCAACTTTGGGAACACCGAATAGGCAGTACCAGTACTTGACTGGTAATTATTCATTTTCTCGAGAGGCGTAGCTGGCATTGTCACAGTAAATTATGCATTCAGTAGGTAGGGCCGGGGCCCATAACCTAAAGACAGTTGTAAATTCCCAGTGGCAGCAACGGACACTGGATAGTTATACACTACCTAAAGACAGTTGTAAACTACAAGCTATAGTTAGCTTTGATACTCGTTACACAAACTATGTACTTACTTCCCAGTGGCAGCGAAAGACACTGGGAAGACTATGCTACTATACATTCGCGCATACTTATACGCGTGTCTCAGAATGAGTAAGAATCGAGCACGAACCATTTCCTAGTTAAGCTTCGGACTACGCCGAACTACTCGACGCTCGTTTCCTAACAAACATACCATCTAATTCTCCACTGCCTGTAAAACTATAATAATTACTGAGAAATCAGTGCATAAACTATATGTGCTCACGGTTCTGGAAGTGGTTCCCATCGTTATTTCCGCTTCCAGAACCAGGCATTACCCGGCTCCAAATTCTTAGAGAAGGGATCAGTCATGAGCTCACTCACAGTCGACTATACAGGAGTCGGAGGTGCTTACTTGTCTGTTTTTCTATTTCTTGTGACAGTGGGCTAGGTGCACGGGGCGGAGGTTGCATGGCACCATAGTGGGAATAGCGTGCCCGCAACACGTCACCTCCAGTACTGCGCCCCTCTCAATATTTGTTGTACTCTGTTCTGGGGTCGAGGTCGTGTGGAAAAAAATTGGCACCCCAAATTTTCCACGCCATTTTCTTCTATACGACCTCGACAATCCAGGCAGGCCTACAAAGAAAGATGGCAGAGCGTCAGGGGTACTACGGTTGACAACGATTGTAGCGGGGGTTGAGAAAAGCTGTGTGAGATAGTCAGGGTGTTTAAACTGGTAAGATAGACTGTTCTTGTCGGCAAAACCCTTACCTTCCTTTCAGCCTCTCTTCCTTTCAGACGCAGTCGGGGAACACCGGAGCATACCAGGGTGTTTAAACTGGTAATATAGACAGTTCTTGTCGGCAAAACCCTACCTTCCTTTCAGCCTCTCTTCCTTTCAGTCGCAGTCGGGGAACACCGGAGCATACCAGGGTGTTTAAACTGGTAATATAGACAGTTCTTGTCGGCAAAAACCTCCCTTCCTTTCAGCCTCCCTTCCTTTCAGCCTCCCCTCCTTTCAGTCACAGTCGGGGAACACCTGAGCATACCAGGGTTTTTAAACTGGTAAGATAGACGATTCTTTCTTGTGGGCAAAACTCTCCCTTGCTTTCAGCCTCCCCTCCTTTCAGTCACAGTCGGGAACACAGGAGCGACGTGCGCCGTGGTGTTGCAGCGGCTCGAGCGCTCAGCGCTCAACTTTGTCTCTCAGCAAGGTACTGCGGTAGCCAGCTCGATTTGCAGTTTAAAAATGCTGAAGAGTCAGGACTTATGATTCTCAGAATGTATATTGGCCGCCTTCGCCACCGCCTCCAGTATTTCCAGGCCATCCACTCCCTTCGCCCCCCGCATCACCTCCACCCTGAGCAGGCCACGCGCTACCACCACCACTTCCACCACCACCACCACCGTCCCAGCCAGTTCCACTGCCGACTGGATCCAAGCCGCCACCACCACCGCCACCACTATCACCACCGCCCCAGACATTTCACCGCCGATTGAATCCATGCCGCCGCCACCGCCACCACCCCCATCCCAGCCACTGGTGTTCCCCCAGCCACCACCTCCTCGTCAACTGTCATTACATACCCGGGTATCTCATCACGGTAGACCGAGGGGGAGGGCCAGGTGAAGCCGTAAGTCTGTTTATCTTTGTGAGGTTTTGATCATGGACGGCGATCGGAATTGGGAGCTTCCGTCTCCACATAGCAAAAGAATTGCCTGTGTGAGATACTATCCCATACTGGCAACTCTGCTATGTGTATTCACAAATACCAACACTTGGCGATCAGGCTCATAAAGAGCAATCGACTCTTGATTCCTTGAAGAGTCGATGGCCTTTTATGAGCCTTGAAGGATTCATCGTAGGTTCCGACTATCCAATCAAATGCAGGCTCCAGGAGCCTGTTCTATTGTAGGATAGACAGTTCTTGTGGGTAAAACCCTCCCCTTTCAGCCTCACCTCCTTTCAGCCGCAGTCGGGAAACACCGGAGCATGAACTCGGACGTGCGCTGAGTAATTTTGCATGGTATAAATGTGAGTTGAGTGCAAGGCTTGAGGTGCATACTATTATGTCTGTCCTCGTTTGGCAGTGCGACGGTGGGACAGTGGATTCGCTGGAACCGGTGGAGGGGGCATGGGGAGAGCATGGCGCGCATGCACCAAACATTAATTGCATTGCATGGCGAAGGGCATGCATTACCCGGGTCCAACTACTTAGACAGAGGCTCTGAATCATGGTCACCTGTTACTCTTCTGTGCGGTTTTCATTATGGTGCCAGATAGGGTGGCCGCTGTGATCACTTCAAGTCGCCGTTCTCTGTGCCACTCACCGACGCTCCCTGTAACCAGTACACCAGTATGTTATTGATAAGAAAACCGTATTAATACGGTTGTATGATATCGTTGGACAATATCAGGGGCATGGATAGGCATCACTTACTGACAAATTGCCACGACCGTTATTATCTCATGATACTCCCACCAGACTGTAAACTCAATAATCACCTCACCACTGCAGCTCCCAAAACCTCCCAACATCTTCTCAAAAATTTCAAGTGATTTCCAAACAATAGCTCACGCTACGCGGCACGGTATGAATAACCCCCATGTTATGGGATAGTTTCAATGAAATTTGCAGGGTTAGTATATACCCCGGTACCCGGCAGTTGCAACTGTCTTCAGACAGTCCCGAAACTGTCTCGTGCGCCTAGCACGAATCCCAGACGTTTCTTGCTCATGCACCTCTTTTGTTGTTCAGATTCAAATCTACCAGCGGACGTGACAAATACGCTACAAAAGCCTGCGAATGGCAGCACTGCATCGCAACAGCTATGATCACTGGGGCACGTCCAACACAACCCGTCCGACAACGCTGCCCTCTTCCAGACCCTTGAATGTGTCCTCCAGCTTTGATAGTGGCTTCATTGCGTAGCGTACCTTCACCTTGCCCGAGGCTGCGATGTCGAGTGCTTCTATCGCGTCTTGACGATTTCTTCAGCGGGTTAGTGCCCTCCCGAAAACCGGTACTCTCCGTGGCGGCACTTACCCAACGTATGATCCTACTATACTGATGCTCTTCGGATATTGAACTAGCATTAGATTGGCAGCTCCATTACAGACTCCTGCGCTTACCTTGTAAACGGTGAAGAAGATATCGGCACCGAGTTTCCCGGCGGGCATTCCGACGACTACGAGCGTCCCGCCACAGCGCAGGTACTCAACAGCCTGCATGTAAGCCGCAGGCTGGACGACATAATGTAAGATTATATGCCTCTCGTTTCGGAGATGGGATTTACGTTTGCAGCGGTGATGACGGCAGCATGCGCCCCTGCACCTCCGGTGGAGTGCTTTATGTCCTTTACAAGATCCTTGGTGAGCCCAAAATCGATGAAAGATTCTGCGCCTAAATCTAATGAGAGCTTCTTTTTTTTCTCGCCGGTATCTGCAACATCACGACGATCACGAAGGGTCAGGACAGCGCAGAGAATTCGAGACTTGCCGATAGCCAACACGCGTAATCCCATGGCAGTGGCATATTGCACAGCTATGGTGTGGTGAGTTTTCTAAGGCTCCCACATGCGTAGACTGGTCTATGTTACCTAGATGTCCCAGCCCTCCCCCACTCCCTGGAATGACAACCCAATCCCCAATGTATGTGTTGCTGTTTCTAAGGGCACGATAGACAGTAACGCCCTGCAGAGTATCAGCCACAAAGGACCGAAGGAAGCCGATCGGAGAACTCACAGCACAGAGGAGCGAAGCCGCCTCGGTGCTTTTGAGGTTCTTTGGGATGGGAGAAACATGGTTGACCCAGGACTTGGTGTACTGCGCAAATGTTCCTGCGCATAGCCACCATTCAGCGTGTATCACCCAATAAAGCTAAACGCGGTAACCATCGGTCGTGTATCCGGATAGAAGGGCCTTCACACAGTCTATAACGGATAGGGGACGGGTCAAGAATAAAATAAGGAAGCACGGAATAAACCCACTCTGTTCTAATCCCTTGCGGCAATACTCGCACGTCAGACAGCTTCTCTGGGTCAGCGGCCTATAACACATGGCGACGGATAGCACATCACTGACCTGTATGCGAGCCATTTGATACCCACACGGGTTCCTATCGTTATGTCTGAGTGGGGTGTATGCATTCCTATGGCGACAACGGTGCCAACGCCCTCATGGCCGCCGATCAGAGGGTACTTGGGCTTTACAGGCCAGTCGCTATGCTTGGCATGCAAATCGGTATGGCAAACGCCAGTGCATTCTATCTCGACAAGACACTCCCCCGGTGCAAGCTCGGACGGCTGGACGACAGGACTGTCCTGGATTGTGAGACTTGCCGCGAGATCAGGTATGACTGCGGCAGTTTGGGTTTGAGGGATTGGGTGAGCCATGTCGTGGGCTGTACAGGAATTCACTGTATAACTGAGCGGGGCAAATATATACAGTAATAAACCAAGGTTGGGGATTGCATGCCCCTCTCGTGGGAGAGACGTCATTATGATGGAAGATGGGGCAAGCGACTCACCTTCCCCTGAGAGCCAGATCTCCCGGCACCATTACACCTCTCCCGACAAATTTTGGCGAGTTTGGCGAGTGCGGTCATGCTTTGGGACAAACCTCACTTGTGATCCCACGCCATGCTCGACCCACATACATCATGTTGCTTGCGGCCTGTGCTGTCTGTTCCCGCACTGTGCCATGCAAAGTCCGTTTCGACCCTCCTCAGCTAGCTCTTCGCCGTCGCGTCAGATCTCTCAATGCGCCCTCATTATCATAACTCGCACGGTTTCCTTGCGTGGCTCCAATGAAGAACTAAAAATAAAATAAAAAAAGCATACTATTATCGAACAGCGTGCTGCGATGCGGTCTTCTCGTTCAGCTTATCTACCAACGGCGCATCCGCCGCATTGGCCGCGGGCAAGTCGATTTTCTTGGTGGTATCCTTCCGCGGACTGGTTGTCTCTCCCTTGAATCCCACGTAGAAAATCCTGGACCGTTCTCCGCCCACGGATTCGCTCTGTATATCTCATTCATTGTGAGACTCTGAATCATCTTTGAGCGCTCTGAAAATGGAACGCACGAAAAAAAGCGACAGGCTGTTGATGTTGGCGAATGCTGCGACGCGGAGCGGGTATTCTGTCACCTGTATCTGCCCGTCTAGGAGATTAATGTCAAGCTGTGGTCTCGTCGACTCTGCGTCCGAAAAATCGATGATGCTGGGGTGATTGGCGTATATCCGCAAGCGCAGAGGCGTCGATTCGCCCCTGCCTAGATCAAAGATGAAAAAAAAATAAGTCTAAAAAAAACCGGCCGGAGTGATTCACGAAATCGTCCCGCACCGAGTTTGAGGAGGAGAGACCTCACGCGGACGTTTTGCGTGAACGGCACGTGGATGATGACCTACGTGAACGCAACGTCAGCTTTTCCCCGTGTTCGTGGGTGCGCTCGAGGTCTCTGGTAGAAGAACGAACTAAACCTGGTCGTCCACGCCAGAATCTGCGAATTTTGTGGTATCCTCGCGCTCGTCCCAGCTTTTGACGATATGCCTCGCCTGCTCGGGTACGTCGAGATTCAGCCCGTGCACGCTGTCCGAGGCGGAGGGCCCATCAGCAAACGCGTTACGAGTGCGATTTATACATGGACCCTTGAACCCAACTTGTCTTTGTCTACCACGCCATACAGGTTTGCAAAGTCCGTCCCCGCGAGCTCAGATGACACCGACGCCTCGTTTGCAGACCTGGTCTCTTCCGAAGCCATATTGGTGTCTTTAGGAGCGTTAGGTAAGTGACCACGTAAGCCAATCACGGCTCGGTTCTGGCTTTGAATTAAGCACTGCCCGCTCCCGAGGTTTTTCCGGTAGGCGCTGATGTATCAGGTCATGCGCTGCAGGTCTTGCGTAATGTCACGCGTCACTCAGGGTTCTGAAGCCCGTACGGTACGGTGCAGGACAATGGCCATTCTCAAATATTTTCACGGGAACGCCTCAGCGGAATGGTCTGGTATGGGTTTCCCTCTGGTCAACAGTTTTGAAGCCATACTTTTTTCATCTGGCGTTTAAGTTGACAGTTTGTCTTGAAGAATATGACTTTGTTTGTCACGCCAGGACTGAAGGCAAGCGAATTGACCCAACGTGTCACCTTGAGTAATCCCTTATCGAAGCGAGCCTACCGCCGAGTCACGATAAGTATATAAGTTTGCTTTGTTGTAAACCGGGCTCGTACGTCTACATGGCGAGCACGACCGAGACAGAATCAGTGGCGCTCTCAACTCTGAAATTCGCGGCAGGGCGTCGCCCTTCTCCCAGCGGTACTCACCCAGAGCCTGCGGTTAGCATAAAGACCAAGAGCCACGTTTCGGTCAATCGTGTTGTTTCCCGCGAAGAACCAGATGGAGCTCCTGCGCCTGGACAGGGGGATGCCCCGAAAATAAAACGGAGGGGAAATATACAGTTCGCGACGCTGTGTTTTTGTCTGTTCCTCGCGGGATACAATGATGGCATGTGCTTTCTATTCTGGTGCAGATCTGCCTCGTCTTATGTTTGCAATAGGCGCAACCGGGCCCCTGCTCCCCACCATCCAGCGTCATTATCATGTACGTATACATTGCTCGGTGGGGAAGACGTCCATGCTGATATGTGTTTTAGGTCAACTTCGCTATCGTGTCGCTCCTTTTCGTTTCCAACTGTGTCGTAAGGGCTCACTCGTTACTCCCGCACATCTGATGGGAACACATAAATCTCAATATGCAGGGGTTTGTCATTGGGGCCCTCTCGAACGTTTTCTTTACAGAAAGATTTGGTTTCGGAAAGGTGCGTCCAACGCGCAACAACGTTACGGAAAACGGTGAACTCACCTGCAACGTTAGACAATTGTCCTGGGTTTGTCAGAGGATAGCAGGCGAGAAAGAGAGCAGAAGGTTGACACATCCTTTACAGGTGCGATCGGACAAACGATTGGCTACAGCATGATGGCTCCCGCACCTCCGTTCCCTGTCCTTGCCATCGGGTATGTAACCAACGGATTTGGCATCGCTCTGCAGGTTCGTATGGGGTGGCGTCCGCAGCACATTCGAGTCTCTGAACCGTGTTCCCCAAGGATGCGCAAGCCAACGGTTTTGTAGCGTCTCTCCAAGACAATTCTGCAATAAAGATGAATCTCCTTCATGCCGCATATGGTCTTTATATTCCTTCTGGAACTGCGACGATTCTCTCTCATATTTATTCCAGGATTCGGCGCCCTGGGCTCTCCGCTCATCGCCACGCAATTTGCGCCGCTAAGACATTGGTCATTTCATTTTCTTACAAGCTTGGGACTGTCTCTCGCGAACTTGGTAGCTTTGATCGCGGTTTTCAAGCTACGGACCCAAGACGGTGAGAATGGTATCATCGCATTGCCCCGTAACATAGCCACTCAGTGTATGCGCAGCGATACTTACCCAGAATGGCCAGCCTCCTGCAGAGACCAGCACTTCTCAACAAAGCACCATGCGCCAGATGCTGGGAAATAAGTCGGTGCACCTTCTTGCGTTCTTCATCCTGGTGTACGTAGGGATTGAGGTTACAGTTGGAGGTGGGGTCTCTCTATAAACAGACGCTATTCGCCGGTCTCTTTGACGCCTTTTGCAGGCTGGATCGTGACGTTCATTATTGACAAACGAGGGGGCGGACCTAGTTCGGGATACATCTCGACAGGTTTCTTTGGTGGTTGGTATACTTTTGTTCGATGGTGTTTGGTACTCACATATCGGAAGGCCTGACCGCGGGAAGACTAGTTCTGCACTATGCGACTCGATTGATTCCGGAACACAGGACGATATTCTTGTACGCTGTATTGGCCATTGCGTGCGTTGCAGGGCTCTTTTTCACTCGGGAAATTGCAGTAACTTTTGAATTGACAGGCTGGAGCTTACGATCTGGCTGGTCCCGTCGTTGATCGGAAATGCGGTCAGCGTATCCCTGATAGGGTTTTTGTTAGGGCCGATGTACCCGGCGGTGATGAATCAAACGGTACGATAAATACACCTCGTAGTTATACGTACTGCTCACTCTTGCAGAGTAATATTTTGCCGCGATGGTTGCTCACGGGGTCGATTGGATGGATCGCTGGCAAGTGGAATTTTCATCCCTGGGAGACTATCCTCGGCTAATTAGCAAGTGCAGGCTTCGGGCAAGCAGGTAGCGCGTTGCTGCCATTCATGACAGGGACACTGGCGAGCAAATTTGGAATAAGTTCATTGCAGCCACTGTAAGCCACTGCATGATGATGTCTACTGTGTGCTGATTTGACAACTAGGGTGGTTTCAGCGATTGTAGTGCTGATCTTTCTGTGGTTCCTGGTGTCTAGAAGGGAGAGACGTCTTGATTGAGCCATGTGTCTGGTGGGGGGTATTGTTGCAGAGATTGTATTTACTGAGACGGGGAAACTATGATGTGGATCTAGGTATTACACGAGGATAGAGGATGGATGATCAGAAGCACATGGGATGATGAGCCTCTCTTGGAGCAATGGTGTATATAGATGTTCTCCGCATGAGGACGATAAGAAATGGACATGCCTGATCAGGTGTTGCTTGCCAGGATCCAGACTGATGTTGGGCGCTGTGGCGACGACAGCTGGGGCCCGGCCGAGGGTGACACGCTCCACATGTTGCCACATCTAGATGGGAAGCCAGTGGACTGGGCTGTCGGCCCTCACACGACCAAGGGTAGGAAGCTAGATATGATGACCCGGGCATATATGGTCACACGAGCATGTGATGGATTCTGTGCAGTGACTAGCAGGAACGATATGTCCCGGCTATAGATGCGAGGTCGGCGCGGTGCCGACCCCGATATGCATCTCTGCACGGTTTCGGCGTCCAGCAAATATCGGAGATTCCCGCATACTTTCCTGCAAACCACCGGCAGGCCTGGGAAATGGCGCACATGCTCCTTTCGGGAGTGATAAGTGTCTTCAAAGTCCGCCAGGGGCCTTCGGGCTGCTGGCCCGAGCATCGATGCTTATTCTTCTTGCCTTCCACGATGAACGACCACCCTGCGTCCCAGCAGCCCCAGCAGCGCGACCAGCGGATCCCCGACTTTGACTTTGCCGAGTACATCGCCCACGCTGTCGGCGATCCACAGCATCACGGCCTCGACATATATGGCGACTTCCCGCAGCAGCGGGGCCACGCCCTCGCCTTGGACACCAGCATGCTCACCCACACCCGCGTCGACCACCCGCCCCAGAACATCATCTCCGCCGAGATGCTCAGCCTCAAGGGCCGCCTCGAGCAGCAGATGAAGCTCCAGCAGCTCCAGCAGCTCATCCTGCAGCAGCAGGTCCGTCGCCTGCTCCGTGCACGTCTGCCCGCCCTGACATTCCCCAGATCGAGCTCATCAGCGGCCAGCCGTCCATCAATGCCCAGCAAAAGGAGGCCTTCTTCCATGGCCTCCTCACCCCAGGGCCCTCGGCCGAGCTCCCTGCCGTCGTGCCCAAAGACCTCGTCCCCCCCATGATGCTCCAGTCCGCCGACCTCTTCGCGCACAGCCCCTCCGCAACTGTACGTCGCGCTGCCAGACCCTGTCATTCCACGCTAATATCACATGTAGTCCATCGTAAACCAGCTCTCGCCCCACCCCCATGTCATAAATCCCTCCTTTTCCGCCCCCGCCGCGCTCGCCTTCCCCAACTCGCCGCCCTTCCCGCTCCCCAGCCCCGCCCAGCCGGGGTACGACCTGTCCCCGCTCACGAGCCCGTGGATCCTCCCCGGCTCGACGCCCCAGCAGCAGCAGCACGGCCCGCCGCACCCGTCCGTGCCGACACAGACACCCGCGCAGCAGCGCCCGCACCTCAAGCGCACCATCTCGTCGAGCGGCGACGAGCAGGCGGGCATGCGCAAGCGCGGCGCCCCGCACGGGGGCGCGGGCGCGGGCATCGCGCACGCCCGGGGCACCGTGTCGACGTCGCCTTCTGCGGCGTCCACGCCCGCGACGCGCGGCGCGGGCTCGGGGGCGATGCCGTTCTGTATCCCCCTGAACGACACGCCGTCGCCCGTCGACCTCTCTATGCCCCCGCCCGCGCCGCCCGCCGCCCACCCCGACCAAACTACGCACGCAACGGCGTCGGCGGCGTCGTCCTCGACCGCGCACAGCGGGACGGCGTCCACGTCCGTCAGCCCGGACATCGCGCCCATGACCCCCGCGAGCATCCTCAACCTGCGCAAGCTCACGACGGGCCTGGGGCCCGCGACGCTCAACATGGCCGCCCTCGAGAAGAAGGACGCGGGCCCCGCGGCGGCTGCCGCGCGCAAGTCGACCAAAAATAAGGCCGGGGCGAGGCCGGGCGCGGGTGCGGGTGCGGGTGCGCGCGGCAGGCGGGGGTCCACCGCCAAGCCTGGGTTCAGCCCGAGCCTGAAGCCGCTGTTACCGGGAGGTGCGTTGTCCCCTCGCCCACTTGTAAATGTTTCAAGTCCTGAAGAGCCTACAGCCGTCCCGCCCACGCCCACGTCGCCCTTGGCGCACGCCGCGGCGCAGCTCGCGTTTCCCGCCGCCGCGGGCGGGACCCCGCATAGCGGCGGCGGCGGCGGGGGGCCGCGCAAGACGTCCCACAAGGCGGCGGAGCAGAAGCGGCGCGACTCGCTCAAGACGTCCTTCGACGAGCTGCGGCTGCTCCTCCCGCCCGTGCCGCTCCTCCCGGAGGACGGCGGCGACGACCCGCCGCTCCCCGGGTCGATGCCCCCGCGCGGGCCGCCGAAGGGCGACGCGGACGGCCCGAACCGCGGGGTGAGCAAGCTCGCGCTGCTCAGGTGCGGGAACGGGTATATCCGCGATTTGAGGGGAAAGGTGGAGAGGCGGGATGCGGAGATTGAGCGGCTGAGGGGGGAGGTGCGGCGGCTGAGGGGGGTGCTGGGCGCGCGGGGGGGCGGGGACGAGGCGGGCGAGGTGGACCTCGAGCGGGACGTGGACGAGGGCGCGGTGGCGTGTGGCGCGGGGCCGGGGGGGCTGCCGACGGTGGAGGAGAGCGGGGGCGACGGGGACGAGGACGGGGAGAGCTGAGACGTGCGTAGCTCGCGCTCCCCCAAAATTTTTCTTTCCATCTCAACGGTGTTCTTTTCACGTGGGGGGCGCTTGCATTCCTGCAGTTTAATTCGGAGCGCCACCGGCTGCGATGGTTGAATGTTGACGATACCCCATGCACACACGCACATACGCACATGCACACGCACACGCACACTGGCAGAATTTCTTACTGGACTGGCAGACTTTTTTTTCCTCGGCTATCACGCGCGTGACGTCACGTTCCCGAGGTTTTTTTTTTTGTCTCGGTGTACCTGTATTTCTGATACCAGGGTTACTTATCATCACGGCCCTCGCGGTCGCGATACACGTTTGTACACACGACACGACACGACACGTCGTTTGGGGGGGGGGTTATAATGTGTAATGTGACACCTTTGTCTGAGCCGCGCCCGCACGATATACATCATGATGTACAGTACCCGCTGGGGAGTTCGATTAGTGCTTACTGTCTCCGGACCGGGTGTGGATCCATCAATCTTAATCAGCGCTTCAAGCTTCAGCGCTGTCATTGTTCAGCAGTTTAGCTACAAACTGAACCACTTTTCATGACAATAAAGGTTGAGCTCTGCAGAATTCAAAGATGTCAGGATGTCAGAAATACCTAATTTCTTAATTTTTGGTTTATAATCTTGTTGAAGGGTCTATAGTCTTCAATTATAGACACTGAGAGTCGTATGAAATGAAGTGGCGAGAAGTGTAGGAGAAGAATTAAGTATATGGCGACGGTGAATTCGTTGAGGTACATACCCTGTCCATCAGCCGGGTCACAACGTAAAAGGTCTCCTTATATCCTGTACGGCGTCTCAGCACGTGAAAAATATATCATGGCTGTGCAGACTCACTGATTTAGTGCGGAGTCCGATCTAATATGTGAATTGGACAGTCAGAAAACCAGAGAGTCATTGGATCGATTGTAATCCGATGTTCTTACCAAAGGTTTCTGCTGGATAGGCTTACCTTCATTGTTCGTTATCGATGCTCTTGCGAGCTTCTCTCTGTGTCAGCGGTGAGTGCCACTATAAACGGTGTGTATGCGCATAGAGAGACGTACGAGAGTTTGTGGAACAGTTCCTCATAGGTCGGCGACATATTATCCTCTGCGATGGAAGTCAGAACGGTCGTCATTCTTCCCGCAGTCGCGGACACACACCGAGACTCTCAATGAATGCCTGTTGTGGTGTGCATCAGGGACATTTATATCTCGCTCGACAAGGCGCAAATACTTGCCTTCGACATCACCCCGCCAGTCTTGGGGTGTTGCCATGACTGTTGTCCATCCAGGCTTGAAGACCAAGAGACCTGTAACCTCGTTGGAATGATAAATGCCCGCAGAGTGGATATCCACATACAACATGAGCTTTGGGGGATGCATCGGTCATCGGGTCGGCTGATTCGGCTCTAAAATCACCCTCCGTAATACGCCTCCCAATGATAGGCCCCTCAGAAAAGGGCCCATAATACTCCAAATCCATCATTGTGCCAGCATTGCAGCAGTCCAATAAAGCCTAACGCACCATTAGCATAGAAGATACTGTAAAATTACACCCTACCACGAGCTGTGAGCCGACTGGTAAGCTTTTCACCAAAATATTGTTCAGTACCTATGCAATGACTGAGTCAGGGCGGAGTCTATTGCATCACCGAATGACTCACATCATCAAGGATATGGTTCTGATAACGCTTCACGCTGTATAAATCTTCACCGTCCTGGTACGTGTCAATGTAGTCTGATGCGAGGATTACTGGAAAAAATTGTTAAGGCTCCACCATGGCAAAATACCACAGACAAACCTTCATCCTTGCGGTCCGTCTCACGTCCATTCTTGTTGTGGATCTGCCGACCATGTCCACAGTCTGGCGATGAGGAGATTAGTGGATAACGAAAACGATGATTCACCGGACTTACAGTAAAAGAAAAACCGATCTCCGGGCTTAGCATATTTTACTAAGTTATTCAACGCATCGATCTGAGAATGGGATGAAAGATATGAATTAGTATGGAAAAAACATACGCACTATGTTGTCGTGAGTGGGCTCGGTGTGGTTCCCGTCATCGGAAAGCACGTGTATATCCGCCTCGGCATATCCGTATTTCACTGTCTCATCCCGTGAGCATACAAACATATAGGCAAGTAGCTGAAACATTCACTCGTCAAATCCTTGATTGTAGAGAGGTGCGTGTGGGACCACGGAAGCAAACGTGTGCCGGAGTAACGAATGGTAATCAATAAGGCGCGTTTAACTCCTTCAGCTGGCCTAAGTGTCGCCGTTCCGTGTCGGAACTGTGTCTCTGGAGACCCGGGCATGACTGCCTAAAATACTGCTAATGCTCTCGAGGAGGTGTTGAGAGCGGTAGGGGGGAGCCTTGGGCCTAGGACGAGGGTGTTTGTGAGAAGCAGGCAGGGCGACTATTGTTATATAGTGGACCACAGGCTGCGGAGGTGGAGGCGGCAGTTGGGGGCGGCAGCGTGTGTGTGGGGGGGTGCGGTGTGCCAGGGTGGCCGTGGCGCGCTGCAGCCACGCACCGCGTTTGAGGGCTTGATCGTGGTCGGAATTAGCTGTCTGATTAGAAGCGCCAACTAGTGGGTACTCGTGATCTACGATGATGTCGGCGCCGCGGACGTCCAAATACCTGGGGCTGGGTTCAATCTTGTGCAACCCCATGTCCTCAATCTTCAACGATCACGAGTACCCAGGGTAACCCCACATCGTCGATTGTCGGATTCTGCCATAGTACGGCTAAATCGGTCCGACGCTTGTTCCGGATCAGACTTCGGCCATGTGTGGCCACGCAACACATACAAGGGCTCCGGCTGGGCTGAACTTGGAAAAATTTGGAGAGCAGCGACTTATGTCGCCAAATTTACCGGCATTTGGTGCCGCGGCGCCTTGACGCCCGCGGACTATCCCGCGATGCGGGCACGTGACCGCTCTTGGCCATGACGAGTCTACGAGGACTCTCGCCGCTCTTCGCTGGTGCTGGGAGAAAATTCAAAAAACCAAGTGGGGACGCGGCTCGCAGCTCGGGGCCACACCAGCGTCGGGTGGGACTCAGGCGCGCAGCTTGCAGCCCGCACGACGCTGGTGGCCAATCTGGGGCCGCACCTAGTGATGGGCACGGCCCGGCTCGGGCTTGCCAAATCCTGAGCCAGGCCCTTAACAGCCGGCCCGGCTTGGGCCGCGGCCTGCGCGGGGGTGAAGGAGGCTGGGGGGAAGGGCGCGGTGGGTGCAGGTGTGAAGGAGAAGGAGGGGGCCGTGGGTGGGCCGGGGCTTTGGCGGCTCGGCCCGGGCTAAGCCGCGGCCTAGTGCCCATCACTAGCCGCACCAGCGTCGGGTGGGACGGCAGCGCGCAGCTTGCAGCCCGCACGGCGGCAGGCGCGCAGCTTCCATCCCGCACGACGCTGGTGGCCAATCTGGGGCCGCACCAGCGTCGGGTGGGACGCTGTCGCGCAGCTTGCAGCCCGCACGGCGGTGGGATGCAAGCGCGCAGCTTCCATCCCGCACGACGGCGCACTCTAGGTCTGCCCTCGGCGGCGCGCGTCCCGCTGAGCGTGCTGCGCCTGGGCCGCACTCCCTATAGTCGAGCACGGCGAGCAGCAGCGTGCGTGGGGCCGCAGGAGATCACACCTAACCCGGGCGTGTCCTGATTGTGCTGCCGATTCGGTGCCCCAGCGCACGCGATGGTGGACGGTCCGCAGACGCACACGTCTGCGACGGAGTACCGGGATGTCAATCGTTTTTGGTGAGTGCCACCTTTCTTATTTTGACCCGTTCTTACCTCTCACACAGCCTGAGGTACAAAATCCCCATGCTCTCCAGACACCCAGGTTGTCGAGGAGTCAACATTCGGTTTCTGCACACGCGCATGCGTACGGATCGTGCGCGACTTTCGATGGGAGGTGCTTGCTGGTCAGGAAGGAAAAGTCGAAGGCAGGTGGTGGCCTGTGATCGCGCAATGACAACACGCGTTCAGACCGCGTTCAACTGTTATTATGACTATCTATTAATATTAGTGATGTGCGGGCCGGGCTAGGCTCGGGCTCAATGAAGCATGGAGCCCAGCCCATTATCCTGGGCTGGGCTGGGCCGGGCCGGGCCGGGGCCGGGCTCAAGCCCGGGCTTCAGCTAAGAGAAAAAAAAATTTCGAAAAAAATTGTTTATCGTTACAGTAAGCCATAGTAATGTTTTCTTATTCCCCATCACTCTTCTCGTGATCAGCATCGTCCGAAGTGGTGACCCCTTCGTTGCTGCCATAAGGCTCTACTGCTTCGTCCTACAAGGCCATCTCGGTTGTGGTCCATGGCTCCGAGCAGGTTCACGGAAAATGAATTCATGTGAAGCATTGAAGTGCTTCAACGATGTCGCCCTTAAGGCGACTTCGGCACTTGCTGACGGTAATGCCTGTGGATAAAAAGACGTGTTCGCTTGATACAGAAGACACGTCAACATCGGTGGGATCTGCGGCCGTGTGTCGCTTCGTAGCTGGGAAGCAATACGAGGTATAGTCTACTAGTGAAAGGAACCGAGAAAATCCTGCTTACTATGTCCTTGCTTCCTCTTATGCTGGGTTTTGCTGCTACCAGTGGAATCGCTGGTCTTTCTTCCCTCGTCAAAGTCTGAATCTCTGAGCTCAATGGTGTCACCAATTTGAGGGGTACCAGAAGATTCCTCCACAGCCGACTTGTCAATGCTCTCTGACGATGGAGCGGAAGGCAGTTTTGCCACGGCGAGCTGTTTCGCAGTGGCAGCCGAAGCTGCTGCGTGGTGTGAAGCCAGGGCCAAGGCATTGCTGGGGTCAGTGACTTTCTCGGTTGTGGTAATTTTCTACTTCGGTCGACTCGATATAAGGCTCAGGTGAGTAGTGAGATCGCGCGAGGTGTTACGACCGCTAATTTCCGACTTCCGACCCTCAGTTCCGCAATACCTTCCGCCCCTACGATATTTCCGCAACACATTCTGCCCCTCCGATATTTCCGACATTTCGCCCCTTGTACATTTCCCTTGTTCTTTCGACTATATTACTCGGACCCACCGGACCCACCTCACCGTTCATCAAGACCATATATCCGGTCCTCCTTGTGTTTCGTTGTCAGATATGTTTTTCCGACCCCTTGTTCTTTGCCATTGTTCTACCTTACCCTGAACCCTCCTTGTAGTCCCATTGTTCCCAATAGTTAGTTCCCATGCATTGTCTACTCGACTTCCGCTTCCCCCGGAATTTGCTTAGTACCATATCATTACCTGTTGTCTCAGCTCTTTGTATAAAAGCCTGTCATGTATGTCTCTTATTCTGCAATCAGATAATCGCCTTCGATACTTGATTTCCTTCGCTCCATCTCCTGTTCTTAGCACAGCGAGTCTAGCAAGATCTCAGTCTCTCTCCACCTTCTGCCTCAGTTCCGACTCAAGTTCCGACCAAACCTTTGGTTCAGTACTTTCCGACTTCCGACTCATTTCCGAAATACCTAGGACGATAGTTCATTGGGGGCGCAACCTACAAGTTGAAGCCACTGTCCTTTCCAGTTCCGACTTAGTGGAAATCTTGATACGTAACAGGGGCGCAACCTATAAGTTGAAGCCGCTGTCCTTTCCAGTTCCGACTTAGCGGAAATCTCAATACGTAACGCGAGGGCAATAACCTTGTTTCATGTATATACAGTTCACCATCCGAATCCAGGCAAAGATGCACTATATATATCCAGTAAAGCCTGGGCTTCCGCAAGTTAGAAGCCCAGCCCATTTGGTGGGCTCAATGCGGGCTTCAGGCTTGAGCCCGAGCCCAGCACATCACTAATTAATATCTGATTGCATGTTTTGCTTGAACGAGTCTCTGGGCCCTGATTTGCTGGCTAAATAGTTATTAGTTGCTGGTAGTGTAAATTATTTGATCTGCACAAAGTTTGTCTGGGTGCAAGTACACGCATATATTTCCAACAGTGTGACATTAGCTACGGCGGAGTTTTACCATGTGGCATCTAGCGCAACAGAATGAACGACGAGTAGCTCGCTCAGGTCTCGATGAAATATTCTAATATATTGTAGAGACCATCTAAGCTGTATATCAAATATATTTAATCAGAAATATCTGCGCATGAGGCCTCTATTACCTCTCCCAAGCTGAAAATTTACCGGTAAATTTTGGCGGTAAATTTAAGCTGCGCCTATGCTTATGCGCACTTATGGCTACTTATCCAGTAAACTCTGGGCTGGCAGCTTCATAGAGACTCTGATATTTTTTGTGTGTGTTCCGGATGCCTGTTGCAGTGACTTTGTATAGTTTTTTTATCCCCTTGCTTTTTGCAGTACTTACTATAAAAGATATATATGCCAAGGCTAATTGAGTCAAAAGTATATTCACTTGCATATCATCTCTACAATCAATCCAAGAATAATACAACTAGCAGAAGCTATTTACTCATTGGAGCTGGTATATGGATTCTCTGGAATGTAAGAATAACAAGACTGGGGTACAAGTTCTCAATGTTTCAGCATGTGAGTGTAGGTCAAAGCATCATGTCCACTATTTCTAGCATGTTCATGCCTGATATGCAGCAGGTCTACTATTTGTGCTCAAGCCTGGCATGCACCAGCATAACTATTGCAGGCTCATGGCTGACACTCATGTTGATTATTTCAAGTGCACTCATGGCCGACACCTATCATGTTGACTATTTTGGGCTCATGGCTGACACACATCATGCCGACTATTTCAGGCTCATGGCTGACACACATCATGTCAATTATTTCAAGCGTGCTCACACCTGACACACATTGAGTCAACTATTTTGGGCTCATGCATCATGTTGATTATTTCAAGTGTGCTCACTGCTAACACACATCATCAAGTCCTATTTTGGGCTCATGCCCCAACACACATCATGTCACTTATTTCAATCATTCTCACAGCCTGACATGCATTCAATTATTTCAAGCTCACAGTTGATATGTATGTTACAACCATGCCAATCCCACCTTCGGATACTCAGTTCTGCTTCCTTTCCAAGATTCTGATAACTCCAATGTTCCCCTCCTTGTTATATCTGTTCCCCATTTGACTCTATTATACAGACCCTTCAAACTCGACTCACAGCACAGCAAGACCCTATGTCTGAAGCATCAGGAGCCTCATTGTTCCGTTTGTCAAGTAGATGTTCCGTTCCCCTTGTTATTTTGCCTATTGTACTTGACTCTACCCTGCAACCCTGTAGTTCTTTGTTCAAGATTAGATACTTACCCCGTATGTCTTATCTGACTTCCACTTTCATTGGAACATGCTGTTAAGACCTGTTCCTGAGTCTGGACCTGAGGCCTCGGCCTTGGACCTTGCTCGGGAACCCTTCTTGGCTTAACTTGGGTTTCCTTTGGTTCATCATTCACCCTGACTTCCTTTCCTACATAGTCCTGTTCCATTCCTGATGATGGTCCCCTTATCATTCTTATCTGCTTGATGCGGGCATTGATGCCCTCTTTCCGCTCCTTGCAATTAGTATATAAACCCCCTGTCATGTATGCTAAATCCTCAGTCCTGATATTGACTTAGATTCTCATATTATCTTCCCCTCAGTCTAATCTTGTTTCCCAAACCTTGGCTTGAAGCTGAATCTTTTCCCAAGCCTGCTTCCCAAAATTAGTTGAAGCAAAGCCCTCTGTTCCCAAACCTCAGCTTGGCCTTTGGGTTGAGTCTTAAGTACAACTTACGTTACATTACATGTTGCTCCAGCTCTTTGTATAAAACCCACTCATGTATGCGCTTTATTCTGCAATCAGATAATCAACTTCGATACTTGACTCCCTTGCATCATCTCCTGTTCTTAGCACAGCGAGTACTTCCTCTGACCTCCAACTCGATTTCTGACTCTTGACTTAGAACGATTCTTGAACCCTTCTCTACCTCTGTCGCTTCTGACTTCTGACTTCCATTCTGAAATACTTAGGATGATAGTTCATTGGGGGTGCAACACATACATTGAAGCCACTGTCCTTTCTGACCCAAACATAACAACATATCATGTTGATTATGTCAAGTGTGCTCACGGCCTGACACACATCATGTGGATTATTTCAAGCATGCTCAGGGCTGCACGCATCAAGTCGACTATTCCAGGCCCTCGCATCATGTCAACTATTCCAAGCTCACAGCTGACATGTCAATTATTTCAAGCTCACAGCTGACGTGCATCATGCCAATTATTTCAAGTGCACCTACGCATCATGTCAAATATTTCAGGCCCACACATCATGTCAATTATTTCAAGCTCATGGCTGACGTGCATCATGTCGATTATTTCAAGCGCACTAGCTGACACACATCATGTTGATTATTTCTAGCACACTCACAGCCTGACACACATCATGCTCATTATTTCTAGTGTGTGGCAATGATTTTGAGACTACTCTTAAGCCTTGTATAAAGAAAGACAGCACAGAAAGGATATACAGTATATAACAGCGGTAAATCCTCTGTGCATCATTCATTGGTCAAGCATCCATCACCCACATGCGAACTTTATGCAGAGGCGGCTGCCGGAATGGCCTGCACAATGGCCTGTGCGAAACGACCAAGCGCTAATGGAGGAAGTATCCGAGCACTATCCTGGATCCACTGCTGCCAGCCGGTTTGATTCCACATTTACGCGTATTCTGAATTTTCTGTGCAAACGTGGTAAATTCAGCGGAATAACATTACTTAACAATATATTAGTCACTACTAGTACTAGTAGAATTCTCTAAAGTCCTTTTGGATCCTGACCTTATGTAATTAGAGTACACTCATTCTTCCTCTCTCACCACCACCACCATGACTGTGATGCTTTCACCCCGTGTGGGCCAGTAGCACTGGGTGGGCACATCATGGCCATGGACATGTCTGCTTTTCGCTTTTCATGCCCTGCAGTGTCTGCACACCACACACACCACACGTCACAAACCACGGTGCATGGGGGAATGGCAAGAGTGGTGACGGCACAGGGAATGGCGCGGGCGCGTGGATGTGCAGGCCATGTGCGTGTGTGCCGCCGGGTCCGGGTTCAGGTGCATGTGCCCGTGGTGATAGCGTGGACAGCACAGGGGCTGCAGGCTGCCGCTGCTTGTGTGGGAAGCAGTTGTGGTTGCAGGCCATTGAATTTCCACTTGTGCAGTCCATTAAAATCTTATACCACCTCTCACAGCATTTCTTCTCCTCCCCGCCCCTCCCGCTCTCCCCCATCGATGTCCCCGTCCACTGCACACATCCACCGCCTTTCCACATGCTCCCACTCACCCTCCTCAGCGCCTCTACCACAGAGTCGCGCGGCGCAAAGCCGCACACGCCGTGCATGAGGTGGTACTTGAGCCCCTGTAAGTGCCATGTCATCATGTTTCTCGGACTTGGTCTGTTGACTATATGCGCATCATTACACAGTCCAAGACCATGTGTACACATGACTCACGTTGATCTCAGCGACTGCTAAATCTGCAGTTTTGTCCAGGATCAGGCAGTTATGCTCATGTTGTACGTCCCCAGTAAAATTAGGTGTTAACAGCGCTTCACCACTCTGATTACGTCTCAGAGAAGCACCACGTCTATGTGGGTGTAGCAGCCACTCTTGGTCTGTGTTTTTCTTCCTGCTGATTTGTATACCTGTGAATTCTTGGAAAATTCTTTGTACGATGTTCTGTGAGACATGAGATTGTATACGCCATGATTATGGTTCATGGAGCTGACCTGAAGCTCATCTTTCAGCATTTTTTCATCAGAAGTGAGATGGGCCACTTTGGTCTTGGCAAGTAATTTCCACTTGTCCGAACTGGACACTGTGGTGATAGAACCACCCCTGCGTCTGCTAGATATTTTCAAGGATCGACCCCTTTGAGGAAGTTGCGATTGTCATGTGACCGGTGTTCGACTCGGTGATTCCTCTCATGACTGTCAGACAATCTTTCTATCGTAAGTACATCTCAGTATGCCTGTCACCATAACAATCACACTTACAGTTGTGCTCCTGCACTGCCGCACTCAGATCCATATCCCTGCATGCAGCTGAACTACCCGACGAGGTGAAGTCACCTTATCACGTTTGAATACATGACTAATAACTGACTTAGTCGTTATCTGGTTCAATGCGCGTGAGGGTCCGTCTATACTCAAGTAGGTAACCAATAAGTATATGCTCGTCAACCTCAAACATGTCATTATCTGTCGATTAGTCAGCTCCCAGTAGCTACATAGTGGCTGAGTTCGAAGATGAACCTTACTCATTGGTTCCATCTTCAAACTCAGTTCTAACAGGTTATGGGCTTTTAGATTAAGATATCAATTAGTGCCTTTTAATAAGTGAAATCTATTGCTCAGTGATTGAAACCACTGTGTTCGCCTCTCTTCTATGTGCTGACTAAGCCCTTCGAGGCGCGTCCAGCACTGATGAATGAGGGTCACGTGACCGCATTGACAGAAAAGTGGTGTCGATCCAAGGGATAGTCAAATCAAAAGTGTTCACTTTTAAGGTAGTATAGAGTAAACAGTGATAGTAGACTCTCAATGAAGATTTGGAATAAACTATCAAGATCTGAGCTTTGTAGCTATCAAACAAGACTACAGCAATTTCAGGAGGCAGAATAATCGATTCTGGATGATTTCGTTCATACATTTGTACTAGCTATTTATACTATATTGATAGTAACTACTAGTGTTCAAGATATTGGATGGATGGGTCGAAAAACTACTTTGTAACTAAGGGGTGACTAATTTATAGTCATGAAGTCATGGGGTGATGGGGATGGTGTTAGAATTGTCTGGGGCTTGGAATAGAGATCTGTACCTAGTATACAAAGCCCCTGTCCACATGATGTTAAGATAGTAATCAGTCAGACGTGTCATGGGTTTCAAATAGAAAATGGATCTGAGTTTACCCTGCCCAGCATATATGCTGGGCTTGGAGATGGGGCCGCTGTCTCTGTGCCCTTCTTGTGGGGCAGCTGATTTAGTATGTATGCTGCAGATGACTTTCTCAGGTCGCTCCACAGCACCCTGTACCCCTGCGCAGTCTATTATTCTCTGCGGCATTTGGTGCCCGCACCCCTCGGTACCTATGGCCTGGCGCCTGTCGACGTCATGGCCGATGCCATCACTCGATAGGTGCGCTGTCCCTGATCGACCGCACATGGTCGATGCTCGAACTCCTGTATATCACCCGATCTATGAGTAATATAGCATGACATAAATTTCGTGTGATCGTCGTCTGCACCAACGTCTATCATGAGTATAATTTCTGTTTCTTTTGATTTTTCTTTTGATTTTCTTTTCTTTCTTTATTAGTTTCTTTTTATATATAAATGATTTGAAGTGAAATAATTGCGTTTGTCACAACATGGGCCCTGTGCCTTAATCGAAGGAAAAGAACTTCACTCACCATGTTGGACTCAGAGACCAAAAACCGCGCGAAGGGCATAAAGCTTACAAGCACCAACTACAACAGATGGATAGTTGCGATGCAAGGGAAGCTAATGACCGTCAACAGGTGGCGAATCGTCACCGAAGAATCGAGGAAGCCAACTGACGTGGGACAGATAGAAAAATGGCTGCTAAAAAGGGAAGAAGCAGCCGGTATTCTACTGAAATCCCTATCACCCACGCAGTATGTCCATATCGAGGGCGCGATGGACGACCCTATCAAGATATGGAAAAGATTGAGAGCGGCCCACCGATCACAAGTGGCAAATAGCTGTTTCCACGCAATGCAAAAGCTGCTGAATATATGAAAAGAAGACACTGAGACCCTCGCCGACTATATCACACGCGTAAACACCGCTACAAGCGACCTAGTAGCCCTAGCACCTAGTGCCCTCACCGTGCAGAACATCGTCGATGAAATCGGAATACATGTGGCCATTGCAGGACTCGATCAAACCGAGTACGGCGCATTTACATCATCACTACTCCTAATCGGCACACTTGATCGTACCACAGTCTCCACAGCCTTCCGGAATGAAGACATGAAACGCCAGGCGAATTTAGTGTCAGCAGGAGCAGCACTCGCTATAACTAGAGGGAAGAGGACTACCATCCAGACATGCACAGCATGCAAGAGGCGAGGCCACTCTGCGGAGCAGTGCTGGATTGTCCACCCAGAACTCCGTCCTGCGCGACAGAGACAGGACGACAGGCACACAAATCAAGCAAAGGAGAGCACACCCGATCCGGTAACACAAGAACTCGCCAGAAACGCAAGTCTGCGGCCCCTACCCTCATCGTCCACCAGCAACAACGCTGACTTACATTGGAACACAGATACAGGCGCCACTAGCCATATGACGCTGCATCGCCATTGGTTCCATGACTACGAACCTTATCATGTACCAATTCGATTAGCAACAAATGAGGTGGTATACTCAGCGGAAAAGGGTCGAGTATTATTTGCACCCATAATAAATGGGAAGGTGGCACAAAATGTTATCCTCTCAAAAGTCTTACACGTACCCTCTCTCCAAAACAATCTACTTGCTGTTCTTCACCTCACCATGCATCATGACTTCACAGTCAGTATTGTAAGGGATCGCATCTCGCTCTTCCAAGGAGGGAACTTGCGTTTTTACGCTGCAGTACGGAACGGCACAGGTTACCTAGTTGGAAACACCATACCCAACTCTGAGCAGACCCTCATTGCCTCATCACGTCTAGGAGATCGCTCCCTATGGCACCAATGCCTAGCACACATTGGATCAGCGCGTCTGGAAAAACTGTTAGAGAACAACATGGTTCACGGGATTCAAATAAATTCAAAGGAGAGTATCCCAGCTATCTGCGAGCCTGTCAAGATTGGTTTTTAGGTGTTAATATCGTGTATTAGTGAACACAGCGAATGCCCGAATAACTTGTGCGAATAAGTATGCCGTTCGGCGAATAAGTGAACCGATGGACGTTTCACGAAACAAAAGGGGTTGGCCGAACGGGGCTCACCCTGTCTACAGTCGTAGCGAAACAGCTCGCAGTACTTGACGATGCAATGTGCAAGATACTGTGGAAGGGCTGTCTAAGTTTCGACGGTCCCTTTGCTGGCGAAGGTACTCCTTAGGAGCCCTTCGCCAACAGCGCAGAGAGTAGTTCGAAGGCTAAGGTAACAAAGATGAAGTATGAGAACTCACCAGTGATGCCTAAGTACTTGGCTGGTCGAAGATAGAAATCTTCAAGGAAGGGCTCAAGACGATAATCACAGTGAGGTCAAGTTTGCACAAGATGGACGACGTATGATAATTGAACTGGGGAATATACATGCGAATGTAAACTACTTATATCGAATGCTCGCACGGTATTAGTGAATAGGAAAGAGGCCGTCGTGAGTTAGGACCGGATCGGGGTGTGCAGTCATGATACTAAGGAGATGGAATAAACATACAATAGAGTGAGGGAAGAATGCGAACATGAAACGATGGAGAGTAAAGGGGGCGAAAGCACTTATGGACAAAACCATGTCTTGGGACCCGCATACATGCCACCCTGCACGGACTCTTCGTTTACCAGGTTGATCCTGCACGACCTATAGAAGGAACGCCCTGCGAACACACCTTGGCCATACGAACACCCAATGGGGTTGGATTAAGAAGATGATGGGGTTAATGATGAACCATCATGCCGGGTGACTGGTATCGATCATATTTGATGGCGTGCCTGCTGGCGAAATGCGTGAGCAGCGAATAGCGGTTCGCAGGATGGAGCGAACGACGAGTAGAGTGGATGTAGAGGAGGAGTGGTCGGTGGGTGCAGCGAACTCTGACGAAGATGCTAGGGAGTGACGAGGGGGAACATGAAAGTAACGCGGTAGGAGAAATAAACCGGTCATGACAGAGCCATGCATCACCGCGAAGCAACATTGCGAGCCTTTTCCAAAAAGGACCGATAGCTGCGCCTCAAAGCCGCTTGACCTTGTTGTATCAGATGTACACGGTCCACTACCAGTCCGTACAGCAACCGGACACCGCTACTGGATAACATTCACGGATGACCACACAAGATACAGATGCGTGTATCTTCTGAGAACGAAAGACAAAGTCTTCGATGCGTACCGTGCCTATGAGGCTTTTGCCGAAAACCAAACCGGCTTGAGAATAAGAAAATTCAGAGATGACAAAGGTGGGGAGTATGTAGGCCAAAAATGGGATGAGCACTTCAAACGGCGAGGTATAATCCATGAACGTACCACAAAAGGCACACCACAGCAGAACAGGATCTCAGAGCGCACCAACCGCACTCTCATCGAAGGGTCGATCGCATTACTACAACAAGCTCACCTTCCAGCAGCAATGTGGGGGGATGCCCTGAAACTACTAGTGTGCATCGTCAATGCCACCCCAACCTCTGCACTCCTGAACATGACGCCATATGAAGCCTGGCACGGCCAAAAACCAGATCTAGGAATGCTTCGAACCTTTGGATGCATGGCTTACATCCATGTACAAAAAGCAGACCGGACTGGACTGCAATCTAGGACCTGAAAATGCATTTACCTCGGTTTCGAAACTGGTTACAAAGGCTGGCGCTGTTTTGACCCCACCACGAAACGCACCATCATTTCTCGTGATGTAATCTTCAATGAGACTGAATTCCCAGGACTATCCGCTCCAAACTCTACCAACCAAGAACCACTCTTACCAGTGCCCCCACTTCTGAGAGAAGCTGCCGTTCCACCAGCCATCGGACAAGATCCTCAGAACCAAAACCCTGACCCTGATCCACACAACAACGATCAGGAACACCAACCCATCCCTGACCCATTCCAGCCCCCCCCCCATCCCACCAATCCCCGACCTGCCACCCTTACCTGCCAATGAACCCCGCCGTTCAAGCAGAAATACAACCTGAGTCAACTACCGCCACCTCCATGATCTGTTCCTCAGGCCACGCCCACTGCCAGACCACAATTCGGACCCCGACAGGGGCGCAGCAACAATCGCATCCATCATTGAGGCCCTGGAATTTGTCAATAATAAACAAATTATCACCAGCATAAACATGCCTTCGCCAGACACAATTGAGATAGCTTTGAATGCAACAATCAAGGATGACAGAGTCCCGAGCACCTTTGCAGAAGCGATGTGATGGTCTGATAACCAACTCTGGAAAGAATCAACAGATGCAGAAATTCAAGCACTTTTAAACAATGGAACATGGGAAATAGTCAGGCTACCACCAGGAGAAAAGGCTATCGGATCGAGATGGGTGTTCCGGATCAAGCTCCACTCGGACGGTTCCCTGGACAAGTACAAGAGTCGCCTAGTAGCGAAAGGGTATACCCAACGGCCAGGCATCGACTACGATGAAGTCTTCGCCCCCACAGGGAGGTGGGCCGCCTTGCGCGCTATACTGGCCCAAGGAGCGATTCAAGGAGCGCACATTGAATCAATAGACATCTCGAATGCTTACCTCAATGGAGTACTGGGTGACGATGCCAACATATACATGGAACAGCCAACGGGATACCATCAGGGAGGAAAGGACTGGGTATGCAAATTAAAGAAAGGACTCTATGGCCTCAAGCAGAGCGGAAGATTATGGTACGAGCGACTAGGAGCAGCACTAGAAAGCATAGTGTCAAGATTGGTTTTCAAGCGTTAATATCGTGTATTAGTGAACACAGCGAATGCCCGAATAACTTGTGTGAATAAGTATACTGTTCGGCGAATAGGTGAACCAATGAATGTTCACAAGGTAAGAGGGTTTTGCCTAAACGGGGCTCACCCTATCTATAGTCATAGCAAAATAGCCCGTGATTCTTGATGATGTAACGTGCAAGGTCTCACGGAAGGGCTGTCTAAGTCTCAACAATCCCTTCGCTGGCGAAGGTGCTCCTTCGGAGCCCTTCGCCAACAGCACAGAAAAGGGTTCGAAGGCTAAGGTAACGAAGATGAAGTATTAGAACTCACCAGTGATGCCTAAGTCCTCTGCTGGTCGAAGATAGAAGTCACCAAAGAGAAGGCTTAAGACGATGATCACAGTGAGGTCAAGTTTGCACAAGATGGATGATGTATGATAATTGAACTGGGGAATATACATGCGAATGGAAACTACTTATATCGAATGCTCGTAAGGTATCAGCAAATAGGAAAGAGGCTGTCAAAAGTCAGGGTTGGATAGGGGTGCGCAGTCATGATACTAAGGAGATGGAATGAACATACAATAGAGTGAGGGAGGGGTGCGAACATGAAACGACGGAGAGTAAAGGTGGCGAAGGTACTTATGTACGAAACCATGTCTTGGGACCCGCATACATGTCACCCTGCACGGACTCTTCGTCCACTGGGTCGATCCCACATGACCTACGGAAGGAACACTCCGCGAACATACTTTGGCCATACGAAAACCCAAAGGGGTTGGATTTAAGAAGATGATGGGGTTAGTGATGAATCATCATGCCGGGTAAATGGTATCGATCGTATTTGATGGCGTGCCTTGTTGGCGAAATGTGTGAGCAGCGAATAGCGGTTCGGCGAAATGTGGTGAAGGATGAACGGAGAGAACATAGAGGAGGCGTGGCCGAAGGGAGGGGCGAAGCCGAGCGAACACGGAGGAGGAGTAGCGAACGAGGGAATGGGGGTAACAGGGTGCAGGAAATACATAGGTCATGACAATCCGATTGTCAGAACATCATCGGAAGAGGGCCGAGCAGAGGAGGTGATAGGCCCAACAATGACTGCTAAGTTAGTCCAAAGCCGTCGGTCGTGCGTTTAACGGCATGGCGATGGTAACGGGCGCAAATCAGCGAACATCGGTTGCCGAACATGACAATGGCGATTGGAACGAACACGGAAATGGGGTGAGAAATGGCAGGACAGAGCACCTGAGTTATGAGGAATAAACGCATCATGACACATAGGCTTCAGATGCCTCCAGTCCGACCCAAGTGTTTACATCTGGACAAGCGATACCACAAAAGTCGTTATCCCTGTCTTTGTTGATGACTTAACTCTAGTGTCAAACTCCAAACAGGATCTTGACCGAATAAAGAACGAGCTTGCCAAGATATTCAAGTTGAAGGACCTAGGAGCAACGACATTGCTGCTAGGAGTGGAAGTAAATTATGACCGCTCAAAAAGGACACTGAAATTATTGCAGAAACAATACATAAAAGATGTCCTAGAACGATTCCACATGATGGAGTGTCGCCCAGTCTCAACACCAATGACTCCCGGCCTAAACTTAAGCTCAGCGATGGGTCCATTGACCCCAGAAGAGATCGAAGAAATGCGAAACACACCATATCTAAATGCGGTCGGTGCATTAAACTACCTCGCAATAGCAACTCGCCCCGACATCGCGTACACCGTTGGGTGTCTCGCTCGATTCAACTCGAACCCTGGCCCTGTACATTGGGCCGCCGTGAAGCACCTCCTACGGTACTTGAAAGGAACCATATATCTCGAACTCACCTTCGCCCCCAGCAACTCGACTGAGTCATTCCAGACGTGGACAGACACCAACCACGGGGGGAATCCAGATAACGGCAGATCAACCTCCAGATTCCTTACAAAAATCAGGACGGGAGCCATCAGTTGGGCCAGCAAGCTACAAAACATTGTCACCCTCTCCACAATGGAAGCAGAGTTTGTAGCAGCAACCCTAGCCGGAACTGAAATTATGTGGCTACGGAATTTGTTCGACGAACTCAATTCAAAGATCGAAAAACCGTCCTGCCTATACATAGACAACCAGTCTGCCCTATCCGTAGCGAAGAATCCGGAGCACCATGGCCGTATGAAACACCTCGACCTTCAATTCTTCTGGTTACGGGAAAAGGTTGCACATAAAATAATCCAAGTGACATATGTACCCATGAAGGATATGCCTGCAGACCTCCTAACAAAAGCACTGCCCCACGAAGCGATGGAGTGGCATAGGCATACCATGGGACTTTTCTAACTGGGAGATTGCCTTCGTCAGGGGGGCATGTCATTATCTGTCAATTAGTCAGCTACATAGTGGCTGAGTTCGAAGATGAACCTTACTCGTTGGTTCCATCTTCGAACTCAGTTCTAACAAAACAATACATCAGAGTTGGCGGTGGGTTCGGATATGGGTCGCTTGGGTCGTGGTGAACAACCTGCATGTTTTCAGGGTGTGGGGAAGGCAGTGGAACGGCTCTTAAGGTAGAAAAGAAAATTCTATGGGGCGGTGTGGATGCAATGTAGCTATGATGCATCGCAACCTATTAGAGTAATGGAACTACTTTTATCTCCACCGATCTGCCTGGTTTCGAGGGGCTCAAGTATAATCAGATTAGGACTACTTGTGAGGCTTAAACATGGATGTAGGTAATAGTATCGCAAATACACGATACTGTACCATTACGACCATAGGTTCAGAGCTCGGCGGTGTGACATGAAATTTTACCTAGTTCAGTGGTTCAGGGGTAGCCGTGACATGTGAATGAACTTAAATTAGTTCAACGAACCCATCCAACTCAGCCGCTGACAATCTGATCTATCATGGAGAATATCCATATTGGCTCACATTCAGACAGCCGTCATCCTACACACCATTCCTAATTCCTGATCATCTACATGGTAGTCTTCTACCTGCTTCACATATGAGTATCCTACAAGCATGAAGGGTGATGATCCATTTGAAGGTTCTTTCCAAATGTTCCATTTCAAGCTGAGCAGTACAGTTTGGGCAGACATTCTAAAAAGCCGTCTGTGTGATTCCAGGGTTCTGCTCCTATATGACTTTGTTTAATCGTAACTATGCTGTGAGTGTGAAAAAAAAAAACGATTTGAAGCTCCTGAAGTACCTATTCTGGACCTACTCAACCTGTAGTTCAGACCTATGTGTGACAGGTGACAAGGGCTCTGGGAGTTCAGGTTCAAGGGGTCTTGTGACACGTGACTGAACCTATGGTCGTAATGGTACAGTATGCGTGGGCACAATTTGACAAGTTGATAAAAACTTGTGCTCAGATGAGGAGTGTCAGTCAGGCTGTGATGAGCCCATGTGTTATGATGCTGAATACCTATATTGTTTGGACCTACAAACGAGGACTAACATCTATGAAGCTATCTAAACTGAACGCAAGTCACGCCATATTCATATTGGCTCATATATTATCGAGTACCCCGACTGATCACAGCCCGAGCACCCACTATAACCCCGCTAGATCTCACCTACTCGTGAGAATTCCCACCACGATTACCAACCCCTAAAACACGGTGACTGGCAGACTTTCTTACTGGCAGACTTTTTTTCCTCGCGCGCACGGTTGATGGATAGGCGCACCATGTTTTTGGGTATCACGCGTGTGATGTCACGTTCCCCAGGTTTTTTTCTTCTCGGTGTATTTCTGATCCAACATCGTCTTGCTGCATGGACACGAAAAATCTGTCGCCAGATGGAAACTATTGGAGTCTGCACTACGTTAGGCTCAGACGTTCAGAGTGGCATGAACGACTATGTATTACCTGCACTACGTTAGGCTACAGTGCGAGTAAGTAATTGGTAAGATAGCGAAGTAGTAGCTGAGCTTTCTTACCTCAGACGTTCAGAGTGGCATGAATGACTGAGGAGAGAAGCGGAGATGTGGAATCTGAACTATATGGACTCAGCATGTGTGGGTCCATATAGACGAACCACATCGAACTCCAACACTCCCCCGTGATGTAGGATCAGTATCAAGGGTTTGAGCGAATGCCGATGAGTTTCAGAAGTCTGTCATGCGCTGGTCTGGGCAGAGCTTTCGTGAGGATGTCGGCTATCATGCTGGACGTCTGTACGTGATAGAATTCAAGTTCTGAGTTGTGCACGCGTTCTTGGATGTAGTGGTGTTGAACATCGAAATGCTTTGATCTAGCATGATAAGAAGGGTCTTTGATGATGGATATCGTGCCCATGTTGTCGCTTTGAATATGCGTGGCGTGTTTCTGCTCGTGGCCAAGGAGGTTTAGTAGGTTCCGTAGCCATACGGCCCTCCTTTGCAGCATGACATGCTGAGGAGTACTCAGCTTCACAGCTGGAAGTGGTTATAGAAGCCTGTTTCTTCAAGCTCCAAGTTATGGCACCACCTCCTAGGAAGAATGCATAGCCCGAGACAGACCTTCTACTGTCAGACTTGGAGGCATAGTCCAAGTCAGCAGAGCCGGTAAGCGTGATGGACGAGCAGGTGCGCCCAAGAACAAGGCGGTGAGTGCGAGTGGAGTTGAGGTATGTGAGGACATGTTTCGCAGCTGCCCAGTGGGGGTGCCCAGGGTTGATCGAGAATTGTGACAGGCGATTTACTGAGAACGTGATATCAGGTCAGGTGCACATAGAAGCGTACATCATTGACCCTATGGCGGCGCGGTATGGAACTCAGGACATGATAGCGACCTCCTCTGGGCTAGTAGGTGATTGATCGGATGAAAGGGCTTTTGCATCCACACTTAGTGGGGTCCAGACAGGGTAGGCGGTGTCAAGGTTGAAGCGCTTGACGATGCGTTCAATGTAGGCCGTCTGGCTCAGCGAAATGGTTCTTGCGGTTCGGTTGCGCACGATCTCGATCCCTAGCATCCAGCGTATATCGCCTAGGTCGGTGATGTCAATTTCAGCTCGTAGATTGTGAACGATCGAGTCCATTTCCGCAATAGTGCTGGCAGTGGCAGCCATATCATCGGTGTGAATCACGAGGATGGATTTTCCGAGCTTAGTGGAGCGGCTGTAGACACAATGGTCGACGGGATTCCAAACGAAGTGGTGAGCAACCATCGCTTTGTCTAGGGTTTTATTCCATTGCCGGCCAGATTGTTTAAGGCCATATAAGCCTTTTCTCAGTTGGCACACATGGTTCTTGTTGCCCGGGGTGATACTACTGTTACGTATCGAGATTTCCGCTATGTCGGAACTGGAAAGGACGGCGGCTTCAACTTATAGGTTGCGCCCCGATGAACTATCGTCCTAAGTAGTTCGGAACTGAGTTGGAAGGCGGAAAGTACTGAACCAAAGGTTGGTCGGAACTTGGGTCGGAACTGAGGTGGAAGGCGGAAGACGGAAGGCGGAGAGAGACTGAGATCTTGCTAGACTCGCTGTGCTAAGAACAGGAGATGGAGCGAAGGAAATCAAGTATCGAAGGTGATTATCTGATTGCAGAATAACAGACATACATGAGGGGGTTTTATACAAAGAGCTGAGACAACAGGTAATGATATAGTACTAAGCAAATTCCGGGGGAAGCGGAAGTCGAGTAGACAATGCGTGGGAACTAACTATTGGGAACAATGGGACTACAAGGGGGTTCAGGGTAAGGTAGAACAATGGCAAAGAACAAGGGGTCGGAAAAACATATCTGACAACGAAACACAAGGAGGACCGGATATATGGCCTTGATGAACGGTGAGGTGGGTCCGGTGGGTCCGAGTAATATAGTCGAAAGAACAAGGGAAATGTACAAGGGGCGAAATGTCGGAAATATCGGAGGGGTGGAATGTGTTGCGGAAATATCGTAGGAGCGGAAGGTATTGTGGAACTGAGGGTCGGAAGTCGGAAATGAACGGTCGTAACAACTACCCTCGGCCTGCTCCATATAAATCTCCTCGTCTAGCTCAGAGTGAAGGAAAGCGGTTTTAACGTCCAGCTGGCGTATTTCCCAGTCGAGAGAGGCGGCTAGGGAAAGGACCAGGCGGAAAGATTCCAGGCGAGCAACGGGTGAAAAAGTGTCGTGGTAGTCTTGACCTGGAACCTGAGTAAACCCTTTTGCGACGATTCGAACTTTTAGCTTGGCCATTTTACCAGATTCGTCACATTTGATGTGACAGACAGTTTTACTCTTGATAATCTTTTTGCCAGTAGGGACAGAGCTTCGAGGGACGAGGTCCCATATGTGATGTTTTTGCATGGACTGTAGCTCGGAATCCATGCCTAGTTGCCACATCGGACCGTTCGGGCCTTTGAGGGCTTCTGTGAAAGATGTGGGGTCCTCGTCCTCATGAATGATGCCAGCAAGTGCCATATCCTCAACGAAGTTAGCCTCGAGGTCAGCATTCCTTTTTGCAGCTTGTGCAAGTCGTGCTATGGTGGTAGCAGAAGTGATTTCAGTGACGGCACGCTCGGTGCGGCTGGTGTAGGGAATGTTTCGCATCGCAGTACCCGCGGCTGATGGTTTTGGTACATGCAAGGAATGGTGTGGTAGTTGGTCAATCGTGGCCAGTTTGGGAAGATCGGTTTCAACACCCTCTGGGGCCTCAACCTCCAATTCCTCCTCTGACTCTCCCTCGCCATCCAGTACACCCTCTCCGTGAGGACCCTCAGCTCCCCCTCCATCCGCACTGCCGGTGTTGTGACTGTAATCCATGCCATGGTCGCTTCTGCTGTCATCGGTTTGGTCTCCAACTACAAGGCCAGGGTGAAGTGGTCGAGGGGTGTCGTCCTTAGATTCGATGAATGTAACATTCCGAGACGTTATGATCTGACCAGTAGTTCGGTTGTAACACCGGTATGCCTTAGAGTTCAGTGAGTAGCCAACTAGTACACACTCAATGGAACGGTTGTAGATCTTCGCGACGTGACGGTTTTGGATTAGTACAAACACCCTGCATCCGATTTCTCGTAGATGCGAAACGTCGGGTTTCTGACCTGTCCAGGCCTCATAAGGGGTCTTATTGTTGAGGGCCTTAGTGGGGGTCCTATTTCTGAGGTATACAGCTGTTAGCACACATTCACCCCATAGGGTAGGAGGGAGTTTTGCGTCAGATCAGATTGCTCGCGCCCTCGACATGAGAGTACGGTGGCTCCGTTCAACGATGCCGTTCTCGGCAGAAGTATATGGTGCTGTAAAGAGGTGTTGTATACCCTGGTTGAGGAGATATCTCTCATATAGCTTAGATGTATATTTGCCACCGTTGTCAGTGACAAATTTCTTGACAGTGCGACTGGATTGGCATTCGACCAGCGCTAGCCATTCTTTGAATGCGGTGACGGCGTCACTTTTTTTGGCAAGTAGGTAAGTCCAAGTTTTTCTGGAGTAGTCGTCTATGAAGTTTAGAGCATAGAATTTTCCACCGGCAGGTACATCCTTGGGGCCCGGTGATGTCGGAGAATATGATGTCTAGGATACCCTTGGCTCTCTCACTTTCATGTATCTTTGGTACCGACACTTTTGTCTGCTTCCCGAGGATACAATGTTCACAGGTTGGTGGTATGGAAGAGAGGTCGGTAGGCATACCTGTAGCCATGCGTTTCTTTGCCATAGCAATGATCGAGGGGTAATTGACATGGCCAAGACGCCTGTGCCAGGTTTTGAGACTAGCGGGGGCTCTCGCAAGGTTAGCATAAGCTTGGGCTGATGAGGTTGTTGGGATATGATATAGACCGCCATACACTCTAGTGCCCTTAAGCCTCCCTTTCTTCTGTTGATCATATACGTGGCATTGGTCTTTGGAAAAGACCGAGACGTAGTTGTCATCATCACCGAGCTTGCCTACTGAGATGAGTCTTATGGTGGCATTGGGGACATAGAGGACTTGTCACAATGTAAGGGATTTTCCGCTTAGCGTATTCATTGTAACGTCTCCTACACCGATGGCTTTGGCAATGGAACCGTTCATTCCTTTGATGGGACGAGGTTCGATTGGCACAAGCTTGGTGAAATCATCTCTGCATGGGGTGCAGTGAATGGATGCACCGGAATCAAGGAATCGAGGGATGGGACCCATTGACGCGAGTACTGATTCAGGTGCACCAGTATTGCCACGTTGATGTGCTGCCCAATCGATACTACATGCGGCGTCAGTTTCGTCCGTACACGCAAAAGACCAGTCATTCTCGTAGAGGTGATCATCTTGCTGGTGAAAGGTTATCAGACAGGACGTCGCAGACATAGCAGAGGATGCAATGTTGGCTGATTCAGTTTTAGTCTTAGTCTCCCCCGCAACATTGGCATCGGCAGCAAGAGCGGCATCCTTCTCCTTCTTTGCACGTGCACGTGGGCCGCCACCTTCGTCACCACCACTGGGACGCCAACATTTTTCCTTCGAGTGGACAGGCTTGTTGCAATTCGCACAGGTAACTCTGGAGGAGGGTTTCTTGGCAGTGACAGCAGCGAGGGATTCCTCAGCAGCAATAACTTGATTAGCATGGCGGACTTTAGAGGCTTCGAAACGAAGGCGAGCTTTAAGTCCGTCGAATGTAATGCCATCCTTGGTAGAAGTGAGGATACCTTCGAGTTGCTCACGGATCGGAGTGAAGAAGTCATGGGAGAGGGTGTTCAAGCAGATAATGATCATCCAGTCGTCCCCCTTGATTGGACCAGCGGCAAACATGTCTTTCATAGTGTGCTCAAGTGCAAGAAGGGTGACGTCGATATTGATGCCTGGGGAGAAACGAGTGGAGAGCACACGTTTGAGTAGCGAGACTTGATGCATTGGGCCCAGCGTAGAGAAGGATTCACGGACTTTGCTCCATGCGGTGGACGCAGTAGTACAGCCAGCTATGACATGGTGGAGCGAAGGGTCCATCATTAGCTGAACGGTGAAGATGAGTGTGGTGTTCTTCGCAATCCAGAGGTCTTTTTCAGACGGTTTGGTGTCAGGAGGGATGGTCGAGCAAGGATTGTTCGTGTCAAAGTATTTCCATAACCCACTAGTAGCGAGAACAGCTTTGGCTTCGCTGGCCCAGGACTCATAGTTTTCACCACCCAGGAGAAGCTTGGACATTTTGGGGCGAGCCCAGTTCTCAGGGATGAATGAAGTGATAGAGGACGTCATGAGGCGGAACGAAAGGAAAAACAGTTATATGCACTGTCAAAGTGGAGGCAGGGATGACAGAAAAAGAATGGTCTCGGATAGTTCCTGCACGTATGGATGCTTCACAAGGATATTAGGAGTGCAGCAGTAGGCCCATAACCTATTGGAGTGTGCACTACTGTAAAGGATGTCGATCTTAGAACCTTGTATCACAAGGGCACTACAGAACTTGACCAATGAGTGGTATTCTGAATGCTACGTAGTGACAGGTAAGAGTAAGATGCGATGGGGACCGCTAGCCGGTTCCCACGCATAAACTATACAGTGGGTCCCTAAGGGGCCCACTGGGATTATGTAATAACTAATGTACATGTAGATACACGGGTTATTTACACCCTCCCCCTCTATAGACAACTATAGGGGTTAACTACTACTCATAGAGGTCATCCATGAGGGAGTCCTCTAGAGTGGCCGATACGATGATGTCGTCGTCGTACAGGGCCGGTGGAGCACGTGACTCCTCCGGGGGCACCTCCGCGTCATTGGTGGTGATTGGGTGAGGCTGGTCAGCCTCACCACTAGCGGCGGTCTCCGCTTGGGTGCTGGGGCCCGTTTCCTCACAGAGCATGGCCTCAACGGCCGGGTCCTCAGCCTGGGGAGGGGGCCGGAAGCATGCCAGCTCTCGGTCGAGCTGGGCGTGAGTGAGAGGTCGCGGCACCGCGGCCCTCACGTGGCTGGTCTCGATGACCTTTTGTTGGCCCTCGTGGGTGGCGGCACTGAATGCCGCGCCAGTGATACTGCGTTGAATATAATGTTCAATGCGCCCTGCTCGCTCGGGAATGACTCCCGCGTAGCGGGCCAACCATCTCGTGATCTCTGCGAGGGGGATGTCGGGGCCGGCTCGGCCCTCCACAGGGAACGGGCCCATGATTGAGAGCCGCAGGGTGCTGCTCTGAGGTGTCAGCACTTCCCTGGCATCGACGAGGCTTGACCATTGGTCTGTCGAGCCGAAGAGGTCGAGTAGCCTCGCCCTGAAAGGTGATGCGACCCCTTTGACCCGGGGCGCAAGGGCCTTCAACCACATCCAGACGTCCATGTCGTCTAGGTTGAAGGTGCCATCCACGTTGTCATGGATGGCGGAAGGGATTCCTTCAGGGTTGTGTATCCAACCCTTCAGAATGGCCGCGATGTCGTGCGGGGTACCGCCCGCTATCATGAGGCAATCCCTTTTGGGATTGCGAGCGCGTTGTTCGCGCTCGATGCATTTGAATACGCCAATCATCTCGCGTGTACACGCGAGCTGCGGCATTTCTTTTGCCCACGCTATGAGTTCGACGAAGTGTGGGTTGTTGAGCGGGCAGACATCGTACCATTGAGTACGATGCTGTTGGACCTTTCCTACCGGCCGTGGTAGGAGGCCCGTCTCGGAGATCGGTGGGTCTCCGAGTGGTATGATCACTCCCTCCCCCGGGTAGGGAGGGTGAACAGTCCCCGCCGGCGGAGGCAGGGCCACGCCAGGCCCAATGTACTGGGCCTTGATCTGTGCTACCCGCCACTGAAGGGCGGGGTCGTTGATGGTGTGCGACGATGACGCCGCTAGGTAAGTGCTAATCACGCTTTCCTTTGCAATGGCTAGCCCATTGACAGTGTGGGGGGAGCCGTGCAATTTCTTGCGCTTTTTCTTTGGCTGCTCTGCCAGCCTCTGTGCCCGTTCGGGGTCGTACGCCTTCCAGACGGACGAGTTGGACTCCCATCCATCTGGGATGCTGTACGCAGAGTCGGAAGGCACGCTCTGCCCTTCCGTTGTTGTCGTTGTCGGGGTCGGCACCGACAATCGGGACGCTAGTCCCGATGTTGCGTGCGCCGGCAGAGGCACCGTCGCTTGAAGTGATGATGGTCCGGCCACTGGGTCCGTGGCCGGGTCATGTCGTGGCCTTTTTGAGGCAACGTGGGCCAGGGTAACCTGGAGCTGGGCTGCGCTCAGCTGTTGCTCCAGTTCCTTGATCCTGGTGCACTTGGTTGCGAGCGCATTGTCGCGGTCCCCAACCACGCATTCCAGCTCCTTGACCTCTTTTTTAAGGTTGTGTATGTCCTGGAGGGGCTCTTCTCGCGCATCACGCGCGATGCCCCTTGGGAGCCATCCCCAAGCTGCATCGACGGCATCACCGATGTCTTCATCCCGCAATTTGATCTTGCGGGTGCCGGTCGCGGCCCTAGGGGCCGCGGTGTAGTCCGCACACGTTGCGCAATCATCCGGGTGGACGATGGCGAGGGCGTCCTCCCATCCCACAATCATCCAGTGCTCCTGGTCTATTGGAGCACGGAGAATGTCTGCGGCCCCCTGTCTCAGGGCCGTTGACGGATCAACGTCCATCCCATCTTTGGGGGGCATCATCTTTCGTGGGTAGATGATGGTGGTTGCTTCCAAGAAGCGATGCGCCCTCGGAAAGATCCGAGGCGAATATTTAACCGCACCGGCCACGGTCTGCACATGACAGACGCATCTAGCGGTGTCTGGGGAGGTCGCGTGGCTTTCCCACCCCCCGAAGCTCTAGATAGCTATCTAGGGCTTCAAGGTCCTTGCAGGATGACATGGGTTCCCATGTCACATCACCTAGGGTCCAACGGACCTGGAACTCCAGGTCCGTCGAGTTTATCCATCGATGTGCGATAATCTCGTCGACAAGCCACTCCTCGTCGTCATTTGCTCCAAAGTCATAAAATGACTTGGCCTCACGACGAGGGAACAATTCGTTGTTGTTAGCCTCATATCGCCGTATGAGGCTGGAATGGAAGACCGGTGAAATGCGACGGCTTTTCAGTTCGTCGGGAAGATCGAGGGTCACCGTCGAGGCGTCGTTGTGAGCCTCGACGACACGGTACGGTCCGATGTACCGTGGGACTAGCTTTCTGGCTCTTCCTTTCGGGAGATTAGGTTTTGTGTCGAAAGGTAGACGCGGTCGTTGGCCACATACCAGTCGCTCGCCATACGTTTCTTATTTGCGTGAAACGTTTGCGTCACTCGATGCTCTATGATTGCATTGTGTGCCGCCATCAGGTTCCATTTGCCTGATGTGCGAACCGGGCCACCCCCTTGAACGGGGTGTCCACAGCTAGGGGGAGGTCTATCCGCGGCATATAGCCATGGTTCAGCTCAAAAGGTGCGAACCATGTGGTCGCGCTGACGTTGCTGTTGAGGGCGACCTCAACCATTGGGCATTTCAATGCCCAATCCTTCTGATCGTCTCTGACAACCGCTCGCAATATCTGGCCGATCGAGCGGTTTGCCCGCTCGGTTGCTCCATCCGTTTGTGGATGGAAGGCAGTTGACATGAGGAGCTTAGTCCCCATGAGTCGCTGGAGTTCATGCCAGAAGATCGACGTGAACTTTGAGTCTCTGTCCGAGACGATGGAGTCGGGGACTCCATGTAGCCGGATGACCTCCTTCAGAAACAGCCAGGCTACTCCCTTGGCTGACACGCTCGTCGTGGTTGGTACTAGGTGTACGAGCGACGTTAGTTGGTCGATGACTACCATCAGGTAGTCACAGTCGTTGGATCTGGGCAGGGGCCCCATGAAGTTGATGCCAATCGACTGCCACGGCCTATCTGGAATGGGTAGGCTGTGTAGTAGGCCTTTGGGCCGTTGTGGTCTGGTTTTCATCATCTGACACCTCGCGCATGATGTGCAGAACACTTCTATGTCTGGGCTCATGCCTGGCCACCAATATGCTCTTCAAACGTAGTTCAAAGTCTTCAGATGGCCGTAGTGGCCGACTATCTGATGTGCCCAATCGATGATAATTTCAATCAGCTTCCTTCCCCCCTGAAGAACAGAGCGGGGGACGGCAATGACGTCTACTTTGAGCAGATTCTTAGTCCAGATCAGCCCGTCCCAGATCCCAAATCTCGGGTGCGCGTCCGGGTGTGCCATGATCTTTGTGAACATGCTGTCCCTGTGGTACGCGTCTCGTAGGACCTTAGACAGGTCTACGCCTTGTTCGACGATCCGGCGCAGGGGCACACCATCATTTCCTGCGGCGATGGCTCTGACATCATCGTCGTCGTCACGGGACACGGCGACGTTCGCGGGCTCTGGTGAGCCCTCGTTTAATGTGGCGGCTTCCGTTATTCTCGCCTCTGTCTTCTCCGCGAGGTGTTTAGAGCGTCTGGTCGCCACTGTGCGCAACTCGACATACCAGTCGGTGGGCAATAACTCACCGTCCGGGTCCAAACGTGTTGGGTGCATTTATGCTCCTGCACCAAAATCAAGCATAATATATCCAATTTGTTGTGTGGCCTTCCAATTTCTTCTCACATTGCTCTTGTATTATGCATCCATTTCTCTGGTTATTTTCGAAATTTTCCACTCATTTCTTATCTCTCTATTTCATCTTGTTATTCCTACTTTCACAAGCGGCTGCACCCAGCGGAGTCTGAAATGACTTCGACGCGCGAGCCCTTGGGCGCTAAAGAGCCGGGTAGTAGTACATGCGCAGTGGAACACATTTCCCCCTCTCTCAGTGACCACTAAATTCACTGAGAGAGGCAAGTAAATTAGTCTAGTAATCTTTGCATTTATTAACCTAGAAATGTTCTGTAGTGAATTGATTTCTAGGTAGTGTATAATATATTTATAGTGACCACTAAATTCACTGAGAGAGTGAATTGATTTCTAGTCTATTCTTTTGAATAACAAGTCCATACCTACTGCCTATAATTCCTGTCCTCTACAGGGTTATGGGCCCCGGAGACACTTCTGAGAAGCTATTGGGTGTTGAGAAGCTTGCTACTGATGGAAGTAATTGGCCATTGTGGCGAGCTACTCTCATCAGCTATTTCGAGTCCAAAAATCTACTCAAGCATGTAGAAGGGAGAGTCACTCGACCTCCTGATCCTCCAGTCATGCCCCCAGGCCATATTCTAACAGAAGCTGAGGAAACTCAGATGGATAAGGCCGAGGAGAAGCTGGAGAGATACCTTGCTAGAGAAGGACAAGCCAAGACCCAAATCATCGTCTCAGTGTCAGAGTCATTAGCCCTGATGCTACAGAAGCAGAAGACAGCAAAAGAGACTTGGGATGCACTGGTCAATGAAATGACCAAAAAGCCCAAGATGGTCCTCACCAGCCTGCAGAGACAACTCCGCAGTATGAGATGTCCTGAGGATGGAGACTTGAGAGATCATTTGGACAAGGCCCAAGACCTATATGCTCGTCTTAATGAGATGGGAGCCAGAGTTTCCGAAGAAGAATTCATGGACATCATCCTTGCATCACTTCCACCATCCTATGAGGCAGTCATGAACGCCCTTACCACTTCGCTTGAAGAATGCGGGATGCCATTGGTCCCTGATAATATTATTAGGGTACTAAAGGCTCAGTATGACAGGAAGAAAACACTCCCGCAAGAAGAGCAGGTGTTTATTGGTTCATCTACTAAGAAGGACCAGAAGGGGCAGAAGGCGCATGTATGCACCAACTGCAAAAAGCCTGGACATTCCATCGAAAATTGCTGGGCTAAAGGAGGTGGTAAAGAAGGTCAAGGACCACGTCAGAAGAAGAAAGCCAAAGGCAAGAAGAAGAAGAAGGGTAAAGCAAAAGCGAATGTTGCCGAGGAAGAGTCTACTTCTGAGGAAAGTGGTGATGGGCATCTTGCCTTCACCAATTTCGACGAGTGCTCTAATTTCAATTTGAGCACATCCTCAGGAGTTATAGTTATACTCGACACCGGAACGACATCGCATATGACTCCTCACAAAAATTTATTGAGGAACTACTGTCAATTCTCACAGCCGAGGACTATCCGAGCAGCCAACAAAGGTACCTTTGATGCCTTCGGCTCAGGACTGCTCGTATTATCCAATAAGGTTGGAGATAGAACAGTAGAAGTCACGTTGCAAGATACATACTATGCACCTAAAATTGCTGCTACCCTCGTCTCGATCGGTCGGTGCGATGATGCTGGCTACGACATTCGACTCGGTGGCCAGAAATGCACAATATCTAATGCTGCTCGAAAAGTATTGATGCAAGCACCGAAAGTCAATGGCTTATATCGACTAGACCTCCAGTCACCAAGTGCTCAAGCCCATATGTGTTTATCTGCCATGGAAATTCATCAAAAGATGGGGCACATCTCGCAGAAGTCCCTACAACATCTATTAAATCATGGCATGATATTGGGCATTGAACTGAGCTCCACAGGCGATAGAATTGTCTGTGATGCGTGTATTCAGGCCAAGATTGCGCGCAAACCTCTTCCTCGAGAACCCAGAGACCGAACATCAAAATTCGGTGACAGAATTTATTCTGATGTCTGGGGACCTGCAAGACACCTCACGATCGATAAGAAGTCATATTATGTCTCCTTTATCGATGATTACTCAAGAGAATCGGTGATCTATCTCATGGCGAACAAATCAGAAGCATTCTCAAAGTACAAGCTCTACGAGGCTTTAATGCTTCGACAGAGAAATGTGCACATCAAGGCACTTGTTTCTGATCGAGGGGGCGAGTATACGAGCTCTGAATTCGAACAGCATCTAGCCAAACAAGGCACGAAGCATCAGTTGACGGTACACGACACACCAGAGTCCAATGGTGTTGCGGAACGCCTGAACCGAACTCTCACTGAGAGAACTCGTGCCATGCTGCTAGAATCAGGCCTTCCTAAGATATTATGGGGCTATGCGATACAGCATGCCAATTATCTTAGGAACAGGACGCATACAAGAGCTCTACCAGATAAAACGCCCTACGAGATGATTCACCATGAAAAACCGAATCTCAAAGACATTCACGCGTGGGGAACTGAAATTTACGTTAAAATCACTCAGGGAGATAAATTGGCAGCTCGTGCCAAGAGAGCTCGGTGGATAGGAATTTCTGCGCAGAGCCATGGTCATTATGTTTATTGGCCTGACTCGCACAAAGTTTCTGTCGAGCGGAATGTTGTGTTTGATTCAGAGATGAAGAAGGGAAAGGTCCCAATCATTTCTATTGAGGAATCCAAGCTACCTACGTCTAAAGAAGAGAAGAAGGCCATTCCGGCATCAGTGCCTGTGCCCGGTCGCTTAGTCAGCGAAGAGGCAAAGATCGAAGAAATTGATGAAAGTGCACCAGAGGAATATCTTGAAAAGCTGCAACCTATTCAGGGAGTTGATGACAGACCTAGAGAAGCTGAACCGATAAGGAGAAGCGAAAGGATCCGTCAACAACAAGTGCAGCCGGCCCCATCAGGTCCCGTAACAAGATCTCAAACCCAGAGACAAGCTGGCGCACATATGACTACGCTAGCTTACGAGGACGTTGAGGACCATAAAGAAGTTTTATTCGACCAAGAATTATCCTCCGAGATTGATGGCATCAGTAGCTATGAGTGTGCCATCAGTGCGTTTCTAACCGACGGTCAAAACAATAACAAGGCGCCGGATTTGAGTCAAATTGAACCTAGCAATGCAGACGAAGCTCTGAATAATCCTATATGGAAGAAATCAATGGACAAAGAGTATGAGGCCCTAATCGACAAGGGAGTGTGGGAACGAGCCAAACCACCTCCTGGAGCCAATATTGTCGGTAATAAATGGGTCTACCTTTGGAAGCGTAATCCAGAAGGGAAACCAATAGTACCTAAATCGAGAATGGTCGCCCAAGGCTTCACACAGAAGTTTGGAGTCGACTATGATGAGACATACTCACCTGTTGCTCGGTTATCCTCCCTACGGATCATATGCGCCATCGCTGCTAGGAATGACTGGCCTATCCATCAAATGGACGTAGACTATGCATACCTCAATGCTACGTTGCCCGAACCTATTTACATGAAGCAGCCGTATGGATATGAGTCTGGAGACAAAGGCGAAGTGCTACTTTTGAAGAAAGCACTCTACGGCCTCAAGCAATCTGGAAGAGAATGGTATAAACGTCTAAGTGGTGAATTCCACAAGTTAGGATTCACTACGTCAGCCACAGATGGGGCTGTATTTTATAGACGTGGCGGAAAGGGGCATGTGATCATTGCAACAGCTGTGGACGACCTTACCATCACAGCTGAGAATCAATCAGTCCTGGACGAAGTCAAACGAGATCTTGCTCAGGTCTTCAGTATGAAAGATCTAGGCGAGATTCATTGGCTATTGAATCTCAAAATCGAAAGAGACTGGCAGAAGAAAACTATTGCAATTTCACAACCTGCATACATCGAGAAGATCATCAAAAAATTTAATCTCGAAGATGCAAAGACTTATGCTACGCCTCTTGATCCAGCCGTAAAATTATCTAAAGACCAATGTCCTTCTACAGAGAGAGGCAAGAAAGCCATGTCGAAGTTTCCATACAGGCAAGCTATAGGATCACTGATGTGGGCGGCTGTAGCCACTCGACCTGACATTGCATTTGCGGTGTCATTACTCTCGCAATTCCTTGAAAATCCAGGTGGCACACACTGGAATGCAGTCAAACGTGTCTTCAAATATTTGAAAGGCACGAAGCATTACAAGCTCACACTTGGAAGAAATCAAGACGGCTTGATGGGGTATTCAGATGCGGATTGGGGTTCACAGAGTCATAGGCGTTCGTATTCGGCATACTTATTTCAGATTGATGGAGGCACTGTTTCATGGAGTTGCCAGAAACAGTCGATAGTAGCCCTCTCATCAACTGAAGCCGAATTCGTCGCCCTGACCCATGCGGGCAAAGAGGCTCTTTGGATGCGCCATTTTATTTCTGAAATATTCCAACCACTGAACAGACCCATCCAAGTTTATTCAGACAATCAATCAGCCATTGCCATCACGTATGGCACCCAACAACACACGAGAACCAAGCACTTCGACATCCGATTATATTTCCTTCGAGATATAATCAAAAATCAACAAGCCAAGCTCGTTTATTTGCCAACCGAACAAATGTTGGCAGATATCCTCACTAAAGGACTTCCTAGTCCTAGAGTGAAGATTCTCAACGAGCAAATCGGAATATATTAAGCTTGAGGGGGCGTGTTGGGTGCATTTATGCTCCTGCACCAAAATCAAGCATAATATATCCAATTTGTTGTGTGGCCTTCCAATTTCTTCTCACATTGCTCTTGTATTATGCATCCATTTCTCTGGTTATTTTCGAAATTTTCCACTCATTTCTTATCTCTCTATTTCATCTTGTTATTCCTACTTTCACAAGCGGCTGCACCCAGCGGAGTCTGAAATGACTTCGACGCGCGAGCCCTTGGGCGCTAAAGGGCCGGGTAGTAGTACATGCGCAGTGGAACACATTTCCCCCTCTCTCAGTGACCACTAAATTCACTGAGAGAGGCAAGTAAATTAGTCTAGTAATCTTTGCATTTATTAACCTAGAAATGTTCTGTAGTGAATTGATTTCTAGGTAGTGTATAATATATTTATAGTGACCACTAAATTCACTGAGAGAGTGAATTGATTTCTAGTCTATTCTTTTGAATAACAAGTCCATACCTACTGCCTATAATTCCTGTCCTCTACAGGTTCTTGATCGTGATCGCATTCAAGGCCCGGTAATCCTGCACAAGTCTGAGCGAGCCGTCCTTCTTCTTGATGAAGAACACCGGAGATGCCATGGGTGACTTGGAGGGGCGGATCCTCCCTGTGCGGAGGTTTTCCGCAAGGAATGCGTCGAGCTCTACCTGCTCCTTGGGTGACAGCGGGTAGACTTTGCAGTTGGTGGGCTTTGACCCAGGCTCCAACTTGATGGCATGGTCCCAAAGCTTCCGTGGAGGCAGGGCATCGAATGACTCCTTGGAAAAGACGTCCTCGAACTCCCGCAGGTACTCCGGAATTTCCGCCTCTACTTTATCATGCCTCTTGTAGGCTTCAGCAAGGCGTTGTGAAATATTTCCGGTGGCGCGGATGTGTTCTGCTTCCGGCGGAAGGTTTACATACAGCAAGCGCTCCCCTTCCGCCAGAATGTCTTCCGGGCCGAGTTGGATGACGTCGGAGTCGGAATCCGAATCCGAATCCGAATCCGAATCCGAATCCGAATCGGAAGTGGGATCCGGTTCAAATTCCGCTTCCGAGTCTTCTTCTGCAAGCAGTGGATGGGGGCCAGAACGACATGTCTGTATGAGCCGTTCGGTCTTCCACTGCTCCTGGCGCTCCTTCCGCACTTCCGACCTGCACATGTGACACTTGGCTGGACATCAACTCATCAGTACCTTCCGAGTCTGCCAATTGATCTCCAGGTTGTGCTCCTGAAGCCAGGTAAACCTGAGGATGATGTCCTGCTTCCCCAGGCTGGTGACTGCAAAGAAAGTGCGTTCTGAGTGTCCATCGTAGCGGAGAATTGTGTCTACTATCTCCGTGATGGACCCTGCCTCGTTGGGGCTTCCATCCACATTGAACACCGGGATTGCACATTGCAACTTCCACGTGGTCAGTCGGTTCCGTTCCACATAGTCCCAGTCCATGAACTGACCAGTGGCCCCGCAATCGACAAGGGCGGGTCCGGATTTGACTTCCGCCGTATCTGTCATCTGGGCCTCCACCTTAATGACTAGTGACTTGGGGCCAGGGGTGGCAGCAACAACATAGCGCTTCGGAAGGCGTCTCTCCCAAGGGTGGATGCGGGATGGATGGGGCGTCGGATTTGGTTTTTGTGTGACTTTATCTGGTGGGTCTGCACGAAGTGAGGGGAGTGGGGGCTTTTCATTCTCTACTTCAAGACAGGCAAACTGGTTATGTACAGGCAGCAGGGGCACACATCTCACCCTCTGCGTGTCACAAAATCCGATGCATCTTCCGCTTCCGGTGGACCATGTTCCGCATTTTCGGAAATCTCTTCCACAGTGGGCACTCCGCTTATGTCCGCAAGTGCGAGGAACTCTGGAAGGAGCTCAAGTTTCTCCTCTGTGGTCATAAGCTGGATATCAAAGACTTGGGGGCACTCGCGAGCATAGTGGCCTGGTTGTCGACATTGGAAGCAGGTGATAGTTCTGTGGCCTTTTCCGTGCATGCGGTCAACATCCATCGGGGCAGGGCCACTCTTCAAGGGAGGAGGGCTATGGTTCCTAATAGGAGCAGGCGGAGCAAGCGTCAGAAATATTTTCCGTGTGGGAATGAATGCACTTCCGGGTTTTGGCACAGGTGGAGTAGGACGAGTGGAACTGCGTGTCATGTTCCGGCTCGTCTGGACGAAGGCCTCATTTGCCTCCCTGTTCCAGGACACCCTCTGCGCAGCTTGGTACCACCCTTCCGGGTCATCAAAATCCGGAGCTCCATCCCCAAGCAGCGCAACTTGGTTCTGGAGTGTCGGATCGAGTCCTCGTCGGAATTTGATGACGATCGTCTTGTCGTCGTCATATTCCGCAAGGTCGATGAGCTCCTGGAAGCGATCGATGTAGTCATCGACCGGATCCTTGGCCTGGTACCAGCTGGTCCCCTCGAGCTTCATAAGGGCTGTGAGCTGCTCGTTTTTCGGGCAGAACTGGTCGGAAAATGTTTTCTCGAAGGCGTCCCAGTCCCGGAAGTAGTTCCCCTTGCCCTTTGCTTCATGTCGGATCACCTTGTTTGCAGAACGGGCTGCGCGGTCCGATTTGAAAAAGGACAATGCCCAGTGAATCCGAGCCTGGTCATTCAGAAAGAGGTCTCCGACAATTGCGAAGTAGATGCTGCATGTGTTGAAGAATGCGCGTCCCTTCTCCCGATCTCCGTCAAAGTCCACCGGAGTTGCGGGTTTGACCTTTGCTAACTTCACGGACTTTCTCTCTTCCACTAGTTCCGCTTTTCCGAAATCCGGATCATCCAGCATTTCATTTCCACCACTTTGTGGAATATCTAACTTAGCCAAAATCGCTTGTAAGGCTGTTTCAATCGCGTCGGTCTTCATCCGGTTCCGCGTCAATTCCTCCTCCATATGCCGAAGACGATCGTCCAGATCCATGTCGGAAGGAGAAATATGTGATGGGATTTCCGAGGTTGGGAGCTCGACGTAAGAAGAGGGGCTGTCATACGCTGTGTGTGCGGAAGAGGTTGCGATTTCCGAGTCGCTGTCTCCAATTCCGAACGCACCTATGGCGAATGCAACGCGCGGTACGACCGCCGGTCCTCTAGGGGAGAGACTTTTCTGCTGTAAGGGCAACCCTGGCTAGTTGTGGAGATCACACTACCACACAACTGACAAGGGGAAATCCAAAGTATGTATAAATGAACAGAGTATACAAGAGAGGGGATTCTCTGTAGGCAACTAGGGGCTATGGCAGGGAAGGTTCGGTAGAGTTCTTAGAAAGCTAAAATCAAATACACTCTCTCAGTGAATTTATTGTCACTGATGTATTAATACAATACCTAAAATCAAATACACTACATGATTTTCAGTCAACATGCTATGTAAATATGAAAGATACTACTCGCCTCTCTCAGTGAATTTATTGTCACTGAGAGAGGAGTGTAATCCTGTCTCAGAAGGCATATACTTGCACCCGGCCCTTTAGCGCCCAAGGGCTCGCGCGTCGAAGTCATTTCAAACTCCGCTGGGTGCAGCCGCCTGTGAAAATAGAAATAACAGAATGGAATGGAGAGATAGAGAGTGACTAGAAAATTTCGAAAATAAGCAGAGAAATGGATGCATGGTACAAGAACAGTATGAGAAAATATTGAAACACCACACAATAAATTGAATATATTATGCTTGATTTTGGTGCAGGAGCATAAATGCACCCAACACACCCCCTCAAGCTTAATATATTCCGATTCTCTCGTTGAGGATTCTCACTCTAGGACTAGGAAGTCCTTTAGTGAGAAGATCGGCTAGCATGTGTTCCGTTGGTAGGTACACAAGCTTAATTTCTTCATCTTCGACTATATCTCGGATGAAATATAATCTAATGTCGAAATGCTTGGTCCTCGTGTGTTGTTGAGTGCCATAGACGATGGCAATGGCTGATTGATTGTCTGAATAAAGTTTGATGGGACAATTCAGTGGTTGAAACACTTCAGAAATAAAGTGGCGCATCCATAAGGCTTCTTTGCTCGCATGAGTCAGAGCAACGAATTCGGCTTCAGTTGATGATAGGGCTACTATGGATTGTTTTTGACAACTCCATGATATTGTCCCTCCATCAATCTGAAAAATATAAGCCGAGTATGAGTGCCTGTGCTCTTGAGAAGCCCAATCCGCATCTGAATACCCAATGAGGCCGTCTCGATTTTTCCCAAGTGTCAATTTGTAGTCCATCGTGCCTTTTAGATATTTAAAGACACGTTTGACTGCATGCCAATGTGTTGGACCTGGGTTTTCGAGGAATTGAGAAAGTAATGACACTGCGAACGCAATGTCCGGTCGAGTGGCTACTGCTGCCCACATCAATGATCCTATCGCTTGTCTGTATGGAATTCTTGACATCTTCTCTTTGTCTTTATCTGTAGAAGGGCATTGGTCTCTGGATAATTTAACGGCTGGGTCGAGAGGTGTGGAAAATGTTTTGGCATCATCCAGATTGAATTTTTTGATGATTTTTTGGATGTATGCAGCTTGTGATATTGCAATCGATTTGTTATTCCAATCTCTTTCGATTTTGAGGTTCAAAAGCCAATGAATCTCGCCTAGATCTTTCATACTGAAGATCTGGGCAAGATCATGCTTTACCCCATCGAGGATTGGTTGACTCTCAGCTGTGATAGTGAGGTCGTCTACTGCCGTCGCAATAATCGCATGCCCTCTCGGTCCACGTCTGCAAAATACAGCTCCATCCGAAGCTGATTTAGTGAATCCTAACTTGAGAAATTCACCACTCAGACGTTTGTACCATTCCCTTCCAGACTGTTTGAGGCCGTAAAGTGCTTTCTTCAGCAGGAGGACATCATCTTTGTCTCCGGTCTCATATCCATACGGCTGTCTCATGTAAATAGGTTCTGGCAGTGTAGCATTCAAATACGCACTGTCCACATCCATTTGGTGAATAGGCCAGTTGTTCCTGGCAGCAATGGCACATATAATCCGTAAGGAAGTCATCCGAGCAACAGGTGCATAGGTTTCATTGTAGTCGACTCCAAAACTTTGTGTAAAGCCTTGGGCGACCATCCTCGATCTAGGTGTGATGGGTTCACCTTCTGGATTGCGTTTCCAGAGGAATACCCATCTATTTCCGACAATATTTGCCCCAGGAGGTGGTTTAACCACTTCCCATACACCTTTGTCGAGTAGCACCTTATACTCTTTATCCATTGATGCTTTCCACATAGGATCATTTAAGGCTTCATCTGCATTGCTAGGCTCGGTCTGATTCAAATCCGGCAGCATATTATCTTTGTTTTGATCGGAGGTCGAAAGTGTACTGATGGCAAGGTTATAATCACTGATGCCGTCAGTGACAGAGGATAAATCTTGTTCAAATAATTTGTCTTGATGGTCCTCAATGTCCTCGTAAGCTAGTGTAGTGATATCTGCACCAGCATGTCTCTTAGTTTGAGATCTTGTTACGGGACCACTTGGGGCCGGCTGCCCTGCTGCTGACGGATTCTCTCGCTTCTCCTTGTTGGAGCAGCTTCTTTAGGTCTGGCATCAACAGTCTGACTGGGTTGCAGCTCTTTCAGACGTTCCTCTGGTTCATCATCATCAATTTCCTCGATCTTTGCCTCTTCGCTGACTAAGTGGCTAGGCATAGGTGCTGGCGCCGAGATGGCCTGTACCATTTTTCTGGACGTAGGTAGCTGTGACTCTTCAATAGAAATGATTGGAGCTTTGCCCCCCTTCATCTCTGAGTCAAATATAACATTCCGCTCGACAGAAACCTTCTGAGAGTCAGGCCAGTAGATGCAGTGACCATGGCTCTGTCCAGAGATTCCTATCCACCGAGCTCTTTTGGCACGGGCTGCTAGTTTGTTTCCCTCTTTGACTTTAACGTAGACTTCAATTCCCCACACGTGTATGTCTTTCAGGTTCGGTTTCTCGTGATGGATCATTTCAAAAGGGGTTTTGTCTGGCAAAGCTCTTGTGTGTGTCCGATTCCTAAGATAGTTGGCGTGCAAAATTGCATGCCCCCATAGAGTCTTAGGAAGACTTGATTCCAATAGCATGGCACGAGCTCTTTCAACTAGAGTTCGGTTTAAACGTTCAGCAACACCATTTGACTCTGGGGTGTCGTGTACGGTTAACCGATGCTTCGTGCCTTGCTTGGCCAAATGCTGTTCAAATTCTGAGCTTGTGTATTCGCCCCCTCTGTCGGAAACAAGTGCTTTGATGTGCATTCCTCTGTCGAAGCATCAAGCCTGTAGAGTTTGTATTTTGAAAATGCTTCCGATTTGTTTGCCATCAAATAGATAACCGATTCCTTGAATAGTCGTCGATGAAAGACACATAATAGGATTTCTTGTCAATTGTGGAGTGTCTCGCTGGTCCCCAGACATCAGAATAAATTCTGTCACCGAATTTTGATGATCGGCTTCTGGGTTCCTGAGGAAGTGATTTACGTGCAATCTTCGCCTGAATGCACGCATCGCAAACAACCTTGTCACCTTTTGAGCTCAATTCAATGCCTAATATCATGCCACGGTTGAGCAATGCTGTAGGGACTTTTGTGAAATGTGCCCCATTTTTGATGTATTCCATGGCTGATGCGCATACATGCGCTTCGGCACTTGTGTGTTGTAAATCAAATCGATATAAGCCATTCAGCTTCGGTGCTTGCATCAATATCCTGCCTTTACGATTGGATATTGTGCATTTCTGATCAGCTATTTGTGTGTTATAGCCTGCATCATCGCACCGGCCGATCGAGATGAGGGTAACAGCCATTTTTGGCGCGTAGAACGTATCCTTCAATGTAATGTTCACAGTCTTATCTCCAACCTTGTTAGATAGCACGAGTGAGCCTGAACCGAAGGCATCAAAAGTGCCTTTGTTGGCTGCACGAATTGTGCGCGGCTGTGAGAATGGACTGTAATCCCTCAATAAATTCTTGTGAGGGGTCATATGTGCGGTCGTTCCAGTGTCGAGGATAACAACAGTGTCCAGAGATAAACTACTCAAATTAGAGCAGTCGAAGTTGGCGAAAGCGGCTGGACTGCCACTCTCATCCTCCTCAGAGGACACTTCTTCGGCAACATTCGCCTTGGCTTTGCCCTTCTTCTTTTTGGCTTTCGCTTTCTTCTTCTGACGTGGCCCCTGGCCTTCTTTACCACCTCCTTTAGCCCAGCAACTCTCTATAGCATGTCCAGGCTTGTGGCAATTAGTGCATGTAGACACCTTCGGGTCTTTCGGCCCTTCTGCCCTTTCGTAGATGAACCAATAAATGCCTGCTCTTCTTGTGAAATATTGAGAGTCTTTCTCCTGTCTATTGAGCCTTTAGTACTCTGATAATATCATCAGGCACTAAGGGCATTCCACATTCTTCGAGCGACGTGGTAAGGGCATTCATAACTGCCTCATAGGAGGGTGGAAGTGATGCAAGGATAATGTCGGTGAACTCTCCTTCAGAAATTCTGGCTCCCATCTCATTGAGACGAGCATAGAGGTCTTGGGCCTTGTCCAAGTGATCTCTCAAGTCTCCATCCTCAGGACACCTCATACTGCGAAGCTGTCTCTGTAGGTTGGTGAGGACCATCTTGGGCTTTTTGGTCATCTCATTGACCAATGCATCCCAGACTTCTTTTGCTGTATGTCTCTTCTGTAGCATCAGGGCTAGTGACTCTGACACTGAGACGATTATTTGGGTTTTGCCTGTCCTTCTCTGGCAAGATATTTCTCCAGCTTCTCCTCAGCCTTCTCTATCTGAGTTTCCTCAGCTTCTGTGAGAATATGGCCTGGGGGCATGACTGGAGGATCAGGAGGTCGAATGGCTCTCCCTTCTATATGCCTGAGTAGATTTTTGGACTCAAAATAACTTGTGAGAGTAGCTCGCCACAGAGGCCAATTACTTCCATCTGTTGCAAGCTTCTCCACACCCAAAAGCTTCTGCGAAGTGTCTGCGGGGCCCATAACCCTTGTTAGCAACTAGGGGCTATGGCAGGGAAGGTTCGGTAGAGTTCTTAGAAAGCTAGAATCAAATATACTCTCTCAGTGAATTTATTGTCACTGATGTATTAATACAATACCTAGAATCAAATATACTACATGATTTTCAGTCAACATGCTATGTAAATATGAAGAATACTACTCGCCTCTCTCAGTGAATTTATTGTCACTGAGAGAGGAGTGTAATCCTGTCTCAGAAGGCATATACTTGCACCCGGCCCTTTAGCGCCCAAGGGCTCGCGCGTCGAAGTCATTTCAAACTCCGCTGGGTGCAGCCGCCTGTGAAAGTAGAAACAACAGAATGAAATGGAGAGATAGAGAGTGACTGGAAAATTTCGAAAATAAGCAGAGAAATGGATGCATGGTACAAGAACAGTATGAGAAAATATTGAAACACCACACAATAAATTGAATATATTATGCTTGATTTTGGTGCAGGAGCATAAATGCACCCAACATTGTCCGTGTGCGTGGCGGAAGATCTGGTGAAGATGACGGAAAAATACCAATTGTTACCCGACAATCACTTTGGATGCAGACCCGGAAGAACGACAACCGACGCCGTACATTACGTGGTGTCAGAGGCGAAGGACGCATGGAGGAGAGGAAACGTACTCAGAGTGCTGTACCTGGACATCAAGAGAGCATTTCCAAGTATAGTGCTAGACAGGCTGGCCCACAACATGCGAAGAAGGGGAGTACCACAGGAATACACTGATTGGATATGCAGGAAATTCCAGAACAGGCTTACCACGGTGAGCTTTGATGACTATTTTTCCATCACCAGACCCATTGGGCGAGGAATGGATCAAGGATGTCCGCTATCGGCAATCGCTTATCAGTTCTATAACGGTGATCTGATAGACGTAGTGCGGCACAACAACGGAGAAGGGAGCGTAGGATTCGTGGACGATACCACCATAATAGCCGAAGGTCCGGACTGTCATGACGTGTTTATTCCTCATACTCATTGCTCTGTCCTTCCATTTCTCACCCCATTTTCGTGTTTGTTCCGATCGCCAATGTCATGATTCGGCAACCGACGCTCGCTGATTCGCGCCAATTACCATCGCCACGCCGTTAAATGCACAACCGACGGCTTTGGAATAACTTGGCAGTCATCACTGGGTCTACCACCTCCTCTGCTCGACCCTCTTCCGATGGTGTTCTGATAGTTGGATTGTCATGACCTGTGTATTTCCTGCACCTTGGTATCCCCATTTCCCCTTTCGCTACTCCTCCTCAGTGTTCGCTCGGCTTCGCCCTCCACCTCGACCTCTCCTCCCCTATGTCACCTCTGTTCACCCTCCCTTGCATTTCGCTGAACGGCTATTCGCTGCTCGCATCATTCGCCAGCAGGCACACCATCAAATACGATCGATACCATTCACCCGGCATGATGGTTCATCATTAACCCCATCGTCTTCTTAATCCAACCCCATTGGGCGTTCGTATGGTCAAAATGTGTTCGCAGGCATCTCTTCCATAGGTCGTGCAGAATCAACCCAGCAGACCAAGAGTCCATGCAGGGTAGCATGTATGCGGGTCCCAAGACATGGTTTTGTCCATAAGTGCCTTCGCCACCTTTTGTTACGACCGTTCATTTCCGACTTCCGACCCTCAGTTCCGCAACACCTTCCGCCCCTCCGATATTTCCGCAATACTTTCCGCCCCTCCGACATTTCTGACATCCCGCCCCTTGTACATTTCCCTTGTTCTTTCGACTCTACTACTCGGACCCACCGGACCCGCCTCACCGTTCATCAAGATCATACGTCCGGCCCTCCTTGTGTTTCGTTGTCAGATATGTTTTCCCGACCCCTTGTTCTTTGCCATTGTTCTACTTTACCCTGAACCCCCCTTGTAGTCCCATTGTTCCCAATTAGTTAGTTCCCATGCATTGTCTACTCGACTTCCGCTTCCCCCGGAATTTGCTTAGTACCATATCATTACCTGTTGCCTCAGCTCTTTGTATAAAAGCCTGTCGTGTATGTCTCTTATTCTGCAATCAGATAATCGCCTTCAATACTTGATTTCTTTCGCTCCATCTCCTGTTCTTAGTACAGCGAGTCTAGCAAGATCTCAGTCTCTCTCCGCCTTCCGTCTTCCGCCTTCCGCCTCAGTTCCAACTCAAGTTCCGACCAACCTTTGGTTCAGTACTTTCTGACTTCCGACTCAATTCAGAAATACTTAGGACGATAGTTCATTGGGGGCGCAATCTATAAGTTGAAGCTGCTGTCCTGTTACGTATCGAGATTTCCACTAAGTCGGAACTGGAAAGGACAGCGGCTTCAACTTATAGGTTGCGCCCCCGATGAACTATCGTCCTAGGTATTTCGGAAATGGGTCGGAAGTTGGAAAGTACTGAGCCAAAGGTTTGGTCGGAACTTGAGGCGGAACTGAGGTGGAAAGCGGAAGACGGAGAGACTGAGATCTTGCTAGACTCGCTGTGCTAAGAACAGGAGATGGAGCGAAGGAAATCAAGTATCGAAGGTGATTATCTGATTGCAGAATAACAGACATACATGAGGGGGTTTTTATACAAAGCGCAGAGCAACAAGTAATGGTGTTGTACTAAGCAAATTCCGGAGGAAGCGGAAGTCGAGTACAATGTGTGGGAACTAACTAATTGGGAACAATGGGACTACAAGGGGGGTTCAGGGTAAGGTAGAACAATAGCAAAGAACAAGGGGTCGGGAAAACATATCTGACAACGAACTACAAGGGTGACCAGATATATGGTTTTGATGGATGGCGAGGTGGGTCCGGTGGGTCCGAGTAATAGAGTCGAAAGAACAAGGGAAATGTACAAGGGGCGGAATGTCGGAAATTTCGGAGGGGCGGAACGTTGTGCGGAACTGAGGGTCGGAAGTCGGAAATGAACGGTCGTAACATGTCCTTTCCAGTTCCGACTTAGTGGAAATCTCGATACGTAACACCTTTACTCTCCGTCGTTTCATGTTCTCCCTCTTCTCACATTCTATTGTATGTTTATTTCATCTATGTTGTATCATGACTGCGCACCCCTATCCAACCCTGACTTGTGATGGCCTCTTTCCTATTCACTGATACCTGTTGGGTGCATTTATGCTCCTGCACCAAAATCAAGCATAATATATCCAATTTGTTGTGTGGTTTCTCAATTTCTTCTCATATTGTTCTTGTATCATGCATCCATTTCTCTGGTTATTTTCGAAATTTTCCACTCACTCCCTATCTCTCCATTTCATCTTGTTATTCCTACTTTCACAAGCGGCCGCACCCAGCGGAGTCTGAAACGACTTCGACGCGCGAGCTCTTGGGCGCTAAAGGGCCGGGTAGTAGTACATGCGCAGTGAAACAGTTTTCCCCCTCTCTCAGTGACAACTAAATTCACTGAGAGAGGCAAGTAAATTAGTCTAGCATTCTTTCGATTTATTAACCTAGAAATCCTCTGTAGTGAATTGTTTTCTAGGTAGTGTATAATATATTTATAGTGACAACTAAATTCACTGAGAGAGTGAATTGTTTTCTAGTCTATTCTTTTGAGCAACAAGTCCATACCTACTGCCTATAATTCCTGTCCTCTACAATACCTTACGAGCATTCGATATAAGTAGTTTACATTTGCATGTATATTCCCCAGTTCAATTATCATACGTTGTTCATCTTGTGCGGCTTTGACCTCGCCGTGGTCATCGTCTTAAGCCTTCTCTTGGAGATTCCCATCTTCGACAAGCAAAGGACTTAGGCATCACTGGTGAGTTCTCATACTTCATCTTCGTCACCTTAGCCTTCGAACCATTTTCTGTGCTGTTGGTGAAGGGCTCCGAAGGAGCACCTTCGCCAGCGAAGGGATTGTCGAGACTTAGACAGCCCTTCCGTGAGACCTTGCACGTTACATCGTCAAGGGTCGCGGGCTAGTTCGCTACGACTGTAGATAGGGTGAGCCCTGTTTAGGCAAACCCTCTTACCTTGTGAACATTCATTGGTTCACCTATTCGCCGAACGGCATACTTATTCGCACAAGTTATTCGGGCATTCGCTGTGTTCACTAATACACGATATTAACCAATCTTGACACGGACCTCAAGGAGGCGTTCAGTAAGCTATCGGACGTAATGGTTAGACCAGATGGGGCGAACAACTGGGCGGAAAAACACCACTGCCAGTTCGCGGTGGAAAAGTTCGGTTTGATGGGACTCACCAGATGCAGAGAAAAAGACCCTGCCAAGCTGGGCAAAACCAGGCCGGTGGCAAGACCGTCGATAAGAATAGGGCAACACGTCATAAAACCCACAACAGCGCACAAGCTCTTGGGGGTGATAATGGACCAAGAACTGAGATTCAGGGAGCACGTCAACTACGCTCTGAAGAAAGGAGAGGTGTACATAAATCAGTACAGAAGGCTGGCGAAACCGTCCAAGGGAATAACAGCTAAGTACATGAGGACGTACTACATGATGGTGGCAGTCCCGAGAATGTTGTACGCAGCTGACGCCTTCCTAGTTCCAGAAACGGCCACAAGCAAGGGAACCAAGGGATTTTAGCAAGAATTCAGAGGTGGGCGGCAATAGACATTACAGGTGCCCTCGTGACAACGGCCAACGACACCCTCGATGCACATGCGAACCTCCTCCCCTTCCCGCTGATGGTATCCAAAATAGTGCACAGAGTGGCGGTACGACTGGCGTGCCTCCCCCAGAGCCATCCGCTCACAAAAAAGTGAGGAAAGCAGCAAAAAGATATGTAAAAACGACACAGATCTCCCCTGCATGAGATAATGCACGCTTTTAGTCTACAGCCAGATGCGATGGAAAAAATACAAACAGTGGTGTTCGGACCGAAGTGGACGCTGGCCTTCAGCGTGAGGATTCCCCCCAACAAAGAGCAAGCAAAGAATGAGATGAGCGAGCATGAGGCTGGGATCACGGTGTATACTGACGGGTCAAGCATAAACGGGGGAGTGGGGGCAGCGGCAGTGCTATTTAGGAACGGGAGAGAGAGGAAGATGGCGAGGCTCCACCTGGGCCCAGAAAGTGAGCATACTGTGTTCGAGGCGGAGCTGGCAGCGGCGGCGATGGGAGCAAGGATGCTGAACAATGAGAGGGGTGGGAGGTACACAATAGCAATGGATAGCCAGGCCGCCATTCAAGCCACTCGACAGGAACGAGCCATACCAGGACAATACATGGTAAACGCTCTACACAGGCAGATACAGGGAGTTGTGGAGCAACAAGCAGGAGCCGAAGTGCTTGTGAGATGGGTGCCAGGGCACGAAGGGGTGGAAGGGAATGAGAGAGCTGACAAGGAGGCGAAAAGAGCGGCGGAAGGACGGAATAGCGGCGCGCGGTACATACCAACCGAGTGTCGAGGGAAGCTACCAGTGAGCAGAGCGGCAGAGATCCAAAGGCACAATGCAAAGCTAAGCCAGGAAGCGAGGGAAAAATTTGCTAAGTATCCCAGAGCGGTTTACGCGCACGAGATTGACCCCATGATGCCGTCAGCAGCGTTCTCGAAGATCACAAGAAATATGCCGCGCAAACAAGCGAGTCTGCTGGTACAACTGAGGACAGGACATATCGCGCTGAATAAACACTTACACAAGATTGGGAAGACAGCTTCACCCCTGTGCCCAGCGTGCAAGAGCGCTCCAGAGACAGTACACCATTTCCTATTCCACTGCCCAGCCTACAGAGAGCAGAGAGGGAGGCTAGAGAGAAAACTTAAGAGAGGAGCCAAGTCGGTCAAGACGTTATTGGGAGGACACAAGGCGATGGAACACCTGTTCAGGTACATACATGACACCAAGCGATTCGAGGAGCAATATGGGGACGTATCGACGTCGACAGGAAAAGCAGGAACAGGCAAAAGATAAGAGAACAGGCACAATAGACATGAGGAGTGAACCATACACCCCACCCACATAGGCACGGACACACTCGAGGCTACGCCCAATGAGTTCAAGCAGAGAAAGAGGTCGAAAGGAGGGAAGGAACGGTCACAAGAAGGAACTTGTATACTTCGTCTTACATAGGGTACGGCCCCAAAAGACGTAAAATTGGATGAAAAAAAAAAAAAAAAAAAAAAAAAAGTCTAGCCTGGTGATAGTGACAGGGGAGGGTCACAGCATGTCACAACAAAGGTCCCATCCTGATCTATCTGATTAGAGATTTCCTTTGATAAAAGAAATTGACTACAAAAGTTGACAACTGGAAGAGTAAAGAGCAACCTGCTCGAGATCAACCTGCTACCTGTTTCTAACCTTCGAGCTTATCTAACTCGTAGCACACGGACCGTGACCAATTTGCTCGAGACGCTCCGCCTTTAGACACACATTTGGAAATTCCGGGCGCTACCATCATTCCATGGGAACATTACCACACTTGTAGACATAGAAACCGATATAAAGGATGCTTTCGAAGACACGAAACCCGCTTCCTACAGCATCCCCTCTCCAGGATAAGGCAGGTATGTTGTCTGCAGTTGAATTCCTGAACAATATTATTATAGCCTGACAACCTGCTCCATTCCAGCGATGACCCACCGTACAGAGCCTGCTCTGTTTACTAATACATCTACATCTGCAGAGCCCATGGACGGCCTTTCAAATATCTCTAGCCCTCCAGAACGCTCCCCTCTACGGCACAGGCACGTCTATTCCCAGCACCGGACTGGCAAGTCCTCAGTTGGACTGTTTCCAAAGGGAACCCCACCGCCCCCCTTAACCCTCGCCCGCTTACGCCGTCAGGCCCAAAAACCACTTCTCAGTATTTCCCGCAGAGAGGAAATCCAAGGTGGTAGAGAGGAAAGTCAAGATGAAGACCCCCCAATGTCGTCACTACAGCGAGATTGTGCGCTGCGGTCTGGCAGCTTAGGCATCCAAGGCCGTTCGGCTGGCTCTGCTCGGGCCTCCGACCTGGGCGCCACCGAATCATCTCAAATAGTCACTACCTCAAATAACTTCGACGACGACGAAGACGGCGCTGCAAATCAAGACACGCATGGCGATTTGGGTCCTATATACCTATACCACCCATATGAACTGCCCTCCAGTATTCCCGATCACCACCGGGACCTGTCACAGTCGGTCGACGTGATAGCGCCGGTGAACACGCAGCCTCTTCCTTCCACGTTACCCGCTCTCACACCACGAGCTCCAGGCGGCGCTGTACAACAGATCTCTGGCACGTCTCGGAGAAAAGTTTACATGTTATGCGCCGTCACCGCTGGGGCGTAGTGTGTCTGATTGGTGGTCAGAGGATAGTCCACATGGGGGATCTTAATGAGGCGTGATGGAAAGGTGTACGGGACAGAAGAGGCAAGCATTCCAAGTTTTGTGGAGGTAGGTTGTTGGTTTATTTCGTGTCCTGCATTACATAAAAGACAAGACACAGACTTTTCAGTTCAACGTTCAGACTCTGGCTGGAGAAATTCAACTTCAACAATCAAATGTAACAACATCTATGCGCCGATATTGTACGGTTCGACCTGGTAGAGGCGACGAAATAAATATTTAATTCGCGGTTCTCCCTCAAATCATCCTGGGAAAGGCCCTAGTCACCCATACGATGACTTCGTTCTCACATGTATGACAATATCTGTTGCGAGTGCTGTCTCTTCCAAGTAATATCTTAGGCGCGTCTTTGTATCATTGTACGATAAAGTCGTAGTAGTGTGGCAGTCCCATTGAAAGAGTTTGTGACTCTGACGCTATTAGAAATGTCAGGTAGTCCTGTCTCTGTGTGGGTGTCGACATCATACATGACGGTGCGATTATTATGATTCGCGGCAAAAAAAAAACTCGGCCGTCAGGAAGGGCAAATCCTCTAAATAGGCGTAGGTATCGCACAACAAGCGACGCCGCTTCATACACACCGAGGGAACAAATTGATTAGTGGACTTCGCTGGAGGAACGGGGAAGCACGTGGGCCCCCCAGCATCTTTAGGAGGAAAGAATACCATAGTGTCGACAGGGTCGGTATTATAAGACGGAGTTGACTCGTGCATATCACCAATAACCTGTTATGGAATATGAGACTAGCTCCAGTTGATGATACATACCAGCGAGCCATCGAAATTCTTACCGCCGAAGTGTACCATTCTGCCAAGTGAACAGTCTGGGGATCCTCGAAAAGAGTACACCCAGCCCCGCTTGGGCCGATACAGGGTTCCAGAATTCTGATTCCCATACGTCCATCTTGGGCTTGTGGAATGGCTAGAATATTCCCACCTAAAAATAGAACGGAATCATAAAATGAATCTTTTCACCAGGAAAACATATCTCACCAAAGTCCCATTACTCAAAAAAGCTCTTGAGGCACAGAACGAATCGGACACAACGTCCAACGGCGACGCAGTGTTCGCCTCGAGATTCAAAGAACACTCCACGCCGAATGTCCGTTAACCATGAGAGGATCGGTACTGGCTTTGTCGAACATCATGGCAAGAGTGGGAGACACGATCATTGCTTCCCGGACCAAGGTCCCAGATGTTCCGTTTTGAACAAAATGCCATCCTGCACGAGCGCCAGCCGCTACCCTAAGTAGGGAGAAGAGCGAAATGCAAGAGTATAACATTTTTCCGGACTTGCGCAGTGGGTTGAGGACTAGTCCGAAGGTTATTTGGGGGGCTGGAATGCCTTGGGACATCTGACGTTGATCAGTCTTTGCAACATGCAGGTTGTGGGAAATATGCGGGAGAAGAACCACGAAAGAGATTGGGTAGGACCAGGGACCACGAGAAGTTTGAAGGCACCGGGGAGGAGGCCGGTCTTGAAGCCGTGAGGGTTAGACCAGCTCTCGAGGTAGACCCGAGGCTGCCGTGATGCTCCACCTGGAACCAGACCACTACGGAGGCTGCAATTTGGGTTGTTGCCAGCAGGGCTGGGTACATGACCAAGCCTTCATGGAGCTGCGACCTGTCTCCATTCTGATTGTTCTGTGAATACGAAGAATACAGATGATGTGATTTGCAACCAAACCTTAGAATAGCGCGGAGGTTGAGGTGGATGGGATGTATCGCTGACAGCCAGCCGGCCGCTCCGGAAGGGCCGACACAATTGTTGAGCCTCACGCGATCTAGAACCCTCCAGTTCCAAGCCTGAAAGCATGCTGACCGCTTATAAAATATATTGAATGAGAAAGCAGCCGGATGGGTTGCCTGGTAGTCATGTCTAATAAGCAAAATTCGAAGTAGGACTTGAGCGTGTCTGACTCATTCCTTTCTACGTCGAGCGCAACAAGGCTCATCGCGCTTCAAGCTGTGTCTTGTTCTTGTGCTGCTCAAGCTAATGTCCAAGCGAGTCCATGGTAACACTCAGGAGATGGATCGGATCCCTTTACGCTCCTCCATGTGGCGCAGTAGGTCATGCACACCCATACACGAATAATAGTGGAATGGTACTCTGGAGTCGGATGGCGCGTTGACTGTGGGAAGTCAAATACCACATTGAGACAATGAGCAACCCAAGTAGTACTCAGGATCAGACACGTGCCTGCCCCAGCAAACTTGCATTCCCTTCCCTGATGCCTTGGCCCTTAAATATAGATGCGATTTGATTTCTCATTTCGGCCATCCAATCTTGCTCACAAACAGTTGGTGTTACAGAAAAGTGACAGCAAACTTCAGGAGTTGCTCACCATGGAAAGTATTGTTTGAGCTGCACTCTCCTCTTGGTTGTTAACTTTTCATTGACCTCTGGAACCCTCCGACCACGTCATGTACGTCGAGACTGCTTGATTTCCGTCAAATGATCACGACAGATTCAAGGCCTGTCGGCGCAGATGTCACTCGACGCCATGGGGTGGTGAAAGCAATATCGACATAGACAGTGGGCAATAGGTTTCGCATCTATGGGCATCTACATACCACCCATGTTTGTTCATAAGCACTGAAATAGAGGAACATTTGGAGGTTGAAGGCTGTCGAAAACCATTGGCATGAAGTACGTGCGCCATAAAGAAAGCACTGTAACGCCTCCAACCCTTGGATATATGTAAAGACAGTAGTTAAATTCCCAGTGGCAGCAAATAGACACTGTGAAGATTGCTACTATACATCGTAGTGGCGGCGGCTGCCGCAGTCCCCGACTCTCTCCGACTTTATGTAAATGCGTCAGAGCTTAAAAAACCGAATCAGTAAAGTTCTTTCTGTCCATGAAATTGAAGCCGGACCACCGTAAGACAGTAAAATACAAGGAGTACAACTTGAAGGGTGGGAGAATGGAGACTAGACAAAATAACTGGAGTGGGGGAAAGTGTAGCGGTTATGCGCAGTAGCTAGATATAGAAGCTCAGCGAACGAGGTAGTTCACTGAGTACGTATTAGTACTGTACCTAGATATAGAAGCTATCAACATAGTGAGTACTTCTATATCTAGACGTCAATAGAAAAGAGTACGCACCTCAGCGAACGAGGTAGTTCACTGAGGTGCCGCTAACTACGATGTTGCACTATATACGGCCTCGGCATATGCCTGAGGCTGCTGACATGAAACAATACCCTGCCCGACCTCCTCTCTACCCTGCCTGCGTTCTAGCTTATCCCCAATAACCCCAACACTCCCCCTTAAGCGGAACACATCCCTACCAGCGCATTCAGGTGTTCCACCTTGTGCCGGGTAGGGTTTAGTGAACATGTCCGCCGCCATGTCATCCATAGGGACGTAGTCGACGTGGATGAGCCTCCTGCGGACGGCGTCTCATATGAAGTGGTAGCGAATGTCGATATGTTTGGTACGGGGATGGTACGCGTCATTCTTCGTGATAGAGATGGCAGAAATATTGTCTAAGTGAATGGTGACGGGCTCCTTGAGTGGTCGTGCTATTTCTGCGATAAACGTCTGAATTCAAAGAGCCTCCTTTGCAGCGTGCGTCGCCGTGATGTACTCAGCCTCTGTCGTCGAGAGTGCGACAATAGGCTGCTTCTTAGAGCTCCAGGAGACCGCTCCTCCGTCGATCGTGAACACGTAACCTGAAATAGAATGTCTGTGTTCTTGTGAGGCCCAATCCGCGTGTGAGAACGCCTCTAGGCCCTGTCCCCTTCCTCCAATGATGAGACACATGTCTTTCGTTCCTTTCAGGTAACGAAAGACTCTTTTTACCGCTTCCCAATGTGCCCTCCCCGGATTCTGCATGAATTGCATGAAGAAGGAAACGGCGAACGATATGTCTGGGCACGTGCCCAGCGCCGCGTACATCAGGGAGCCGATGGCCTCCCTGTAGGGGACACTACGCATATCGTCGCTTTGTCGAGGTGTGGACGGGGATTGCGACAAGGACAGTTTATGGTGGGGATCGAGTGGTGTGGTCAAGGGATTGGCGTCCTGTAGGCTGAACCGGTCGAGGATCCTCTGGATGTAAGCTCGCTGTGAGAGAGAGAGCGTTCGCAGCTCACGGTCCCGGTTGACTTCGATCTGTTGTGATAAACGCAACTATCCCATTTCAAATCATTTATATATAAAAGAAACTAATAAAGAAAGAAAAAAGAAAAAAAAAATCAAAAAAGAAACAGAAATGACACTTATGATAGACGTCGGCACAGATGACGATCACATGAATTTGCGACATGCTATATTATCCATAGATCGGGTAATGTACAGAAGCTTGGGCATCGACCACGTGCGGTTGATCAGGGACGGCGCACCTATCGAGTGATGGCATCGGCCATGACGTCGACAGGCGCCAGGCCATAGGCACCAAGGGGTGCGGGCACCAAACGCCGCAGAGAACAATAGACTGCGCAGGAGTATAGGGTGCTGTGGAGCGACCTGAGAAAGTCACCTGCAGTATACATATTCAATCAGCTGCCCCACAGAAAGGGCACAGAGACAGCAGCCCCATCTCCAAGCCCAGCATATATGCTGGGCAGGGTAAACTCAGTTTCATTTTTCTATTTGAACCCCATGACACGTCTGACTGATTACTATCTTAACATCATGTGGACAGGGGCTTTGTATACTAGGTACAGATCTCTATTCCAAAGCCCAGACAATCCTGACACCATCCCCATCACCCCATGACTTTATGACTATAAATCAGTCACCCCTTAGTTACAAGTAGTTTTTCGACCCATCCGTCCAATATCTTGAACACTAGTAGTTACTATCAACATAGTATAAATAGCTAGTACAAATGTATGAACGAAATCATCCAGAATCGATTATTCTGCCTCCTGAAATTACTGTAGTCTTGTTTGATAGCTACAGAGTCCAAATCTTGATAGTTTATTCCAAATCTTCGTCGAGGGTCTACTATCACTGTTTACTCTATACTACCTTAAAAGCGAACGCTTTTGATTTGGTTATCCCTTGGATTGACACCATTCTTCTGTCGACACGGTCACGTGACTCTCATTCATCAGTGCTGGACGCGCCTCGAAAGGCTTAGTCAGCACACAGAAGAGGGGCGAACACAGTGGTTCCAGTCACTGAGCAATAGATTCTATTTGTAGAAAGGCACTAATTAACATCTTAATCCAAAACGATCCCTAGTAACCAATGTAGATCCCCCATATCCTTGATTTTGAGGACGGTGTGCAACTCGTCCTTGAATCTTCGGATCGTGTCCTTCGAGTTACCGGGCATAGTGAAGTCGTCGACATCAACTGCGACGATGAGCGCGTCCTGGTCGGCATATCGGTGGAACACAGCATGTTCCGTCTCGCACCGCATGAAACCGAACCTGTACATGATTACACACAACATGTGATACCACTCCCTCCCTGACTGCTTTAACCCGTAGATCACACGGTTAAAGCGGCAGACGTGGTTTTCCCTGCCAGCGACTTCATAACTCTTGGGTTGACACATGTAAACTGTCTCGGTGATCGGCGCGTTGAGGTATGCGCCGTCGATATCGGTTTGCTCCAGCTCCCAGTCGTTCCTGACTGCTATGGCGGCTATAATACAGATGGCGGAGAGTTTGGCGGTGGGGGAAAAAGTCTCGTTGTAATCAATCCCTTCGGTTTGTGAGAACCCTTGGGTGACAAGTCTGGTCTTGTGTGCCACGACCTGACCGCTCGCGTCGCACTTGTAGTGGAAAACAAGCCTACTCCCAACGATGCTTGCACCATCCGGCAGTTCCACCAGGTCCCAAGTGCCTAGATCCACGTGCTGGCGCAGCTCGCGCTTGATCGAGGCGTCCCACAGCGGCCAGTTGTCATGGGAACGTGTGTCAGCCACGCTAACCAGGTCGTCCCCCGCGTTGCGTGCCGCTGCTGCCATCGAGTACTCGAGGGGACGGCACGTCTCCCCCTCGGGCTCGGCGGTGATGTGACTGTCCAGTTCTGCCAGGGCAGCCAACGCCATGCCGTCCGTGCGTAGCGGCGATCCTTGCGGGTAGGCAGGCGCGTTTGTGCGTCCCGTACTGCTGCCTGCGCCGTCCGTGATCCCTCACACGTACGCAGAGGGTTTTCGCGTGCGCTGGCCCCTACCCTGCGGCAGGTCTGGCGGTGCGTCCGCCCTCTCGAACCCTTCAAGCGGGTCGATCCGTGCGGTCGTTTCTGGAAGTGCTGGCAGTAGCGGCGGTGGTCTTTGGGCCTGATGGATGCTGCTGGCACCCTGGCTGCCCTGAGGGTCAGACTCCCCCTCAGCCAGTGCATCAGCAGGAGTCACAAGGATAGGGGTGTCGAACGTGACATTACGTTCAACTGTGATGCGGTGTTTTCCGCGCCAGTAAACCCTGTGCCCTTTACTCTCGTCGCTGTATCCCATCCACCTGCCCTCATCAGACATCGCATCCAGCTTACTGGAGTGTTCCTTCAGCACAAAAACTATTGTGCCCCACTCAGGTAGGTCTGTGAGATCGGGCTTCGCACCGTGTACCAGCTCGTATGGTGTTTTGCTGTCGAGCGCGCGTGTTGAGGTACGATTTTTCAACCAGACCTCGGTCCACAGGAACTTGGGCAAGTCTGCTGTCAGGAGCATGGCTCACGCGTGCTCTAACAGCATTCTGTTCAGTCGTTCCGACACCCCATTCTCCTCTGGCGTGTCATGTACGGTAAGACTCCGTACCATCCCTCTTGACTTAAGGTGCGTCGTGAATTCCTGCGAAAGATACTCACCGCTGCGATCCGTTTCCAGGCGTTTTATTTTCGCACCTTGCTGGGTCTCGACCCACGCCTCGTATTGCCTATAGCAGCCGAACACTTTGGCCTTCCTTTCCATGGGGACGAGGTAAGTCCACCTATTGTGGTCATCAGTAAAACTGACAAAATACTCCTTGCCATCATAGCTCTGGGGGTTTGCCGGCCCCCAGACGTCCGAGTGGACTTTTTCACCGAAGGTGGAGGCCCATGATCCATCCCGCACCTGCGGGACCGGCTTGCGCGTAGGCTTAGCTTGCGCGCATGCCTTACAAAAGCTCGGCTGACTTGAGGCATCCAAATCTAGCCCTGTTATAGTACCGTCCCTGACGAGTTTCCAGGTGATCAGCGGGGATATGTGGCCCATGCACTGGTGCAGCTCGTCGATGGTGAGTGTTTTCCTTACTGCATTTGCCGGTGCAGCCACGGACTTATGCTCTACCTTGTAGAGCCCGTTCGAGAGTGGGACCTGCAGCGCCCCTCTCGAATCTCGGATCAGGCATTGTCGGTCCTTCAGGAGGACCGAGTAACCGGCTGTGTCGCAGTGCGTGAGGGATATCAATGTGAATGCCAGATCTGGGCAATACAGCACATCGCGCAAGGTAACATGCATCGTTGTTTTCCCTTTGGGGATACCTATCCTCATGTTGCCTATCCCAGTAGCCTGGAATATCGTCTTGTCCGCAGCGTTGATCACGTGCGGTGCGATCTCTTTGAAGGTAATGAACCGGTGCCGGTCTGGTGACATGTGTCCTGATGCTCCTGAGCCGTAGATGTCGACCTCGTGGCCTGTTAATGGACTCATTCCTAGTGCGAGTGCGGTCCCGGCGAATGTCGTTGTGAAGGCGAATTCCTCGCCTCCCGTTGCTGTGTTCGCCAAGTCAGTGCCCTTCTTGTCAGTGTCACCCTCCTTTTTGTCCTTCTTCTTGGCATTAGAATGGCAGTCTGCCTTCTTATGCCCCTTTTTTCTGCAGTTCCAACATTCAATGTCAGTCCTAGCGCTGCTGGAGGTACTGCTGCATGGCTGTGGTTTTCCGCGGCCCTTCGCTGCTGCAAGTGCGTTCTCGCCTGCCTTGAGTTGACGTTCTTCGATGGTAAGTTGTTCGAACTCATCAATCAGCATTTCCACCACCTGATCGGGTTCCAATCTGGCCTTCGCATGTGTTGCAGACAGTGTGATGGCGTTTATCAGTGGGCGATAGGACTTCGGGAGTGAACCGAGGATGATGGTTACTAGATCGTCATCGGTGAGTGCCGTGTTCATGCTCGCAAGTTGTTCGTGCATTTTTATGAGCGACTCTAGGTGAGTGTGGACATTCGAGGCATCCTCACATTTCATTTCGTACATGCGTCGACGCATGTCGACTTTGACGGTGAGGGCCTTCGCCTCGTGCTTCGTGCATACGGCGTCCCAGACCTCCTTCGCGGTGTCCAGGTTCCATACCTCTATGAGGATGCTGTCGGGCACAGTAGTGAAGTAAAAGTGACCGCCAAACTCACCAATGACAGGAAGGCCTCCGAGGAGTCATCAGAAATTGAAGGAATTTCACCTGGAGCAGTACTACATACACAAGGCCGAGGCACTATCTACATGGAATTCAAAGTCGGCGCCGCGATAACTGCACACATGACACCAAATGTCTGGGTCTACCGCACCCAGGATGGGAGAAGACGAACACGATTGAGCTACGTGACGTCAAGCATGCACCGGATGTGCTGAACAACCTTATCAGTGTAGGGTGTCTAACTGATAAGGGCAACACGGCCACATTTACAGGCACTGGCGTCAAATTCAAATCATGCGCCAGAGTTATTTTTGCACAGGGGCAGAAGCGTGGGCGGCTATTCTGTATGAAGGCATGGGTCACTTGATCAGTTGAGGCACGGGAATTTGCCGCAGCGGCAAAGGGATGGTCATGGGACAAATGGCACAGGATACTCGGGCACGTCAACATAAGTTCTATAAAAATGAACAACCTAGTTATTGGACTTGAAATTGATGGGTCAAAAGAGTTGAGTCAGTGCAGGGCTTGCATACAAGGCAAACGGCAGGTGGAGCCATTCCCCAAAAGAGCCGAGGACACTGTTGATCAGGTTGGTGACCTAACAGTATCCGATGTATGGGGGCCTGCCCAGACCGAGGGACTGTCATGTGAAAAGTACTTTTATTCTTTCATGGACATCAAATCCAGGTACATGGTCATTTATTTCAGAGTTCCAAAGATGAAGCGCTTAGGCACTTCGAAACATACAAAGTGTTTCTCGAGACACAAATAGATCAGAAACTGAAGAAGTTTCGCTTGGACAATGGTGGGGAATATGTCAATTAAAAATTTTAAAGAATTTTGTGCAAAACATGGGATTATTATGGAGACCACAGCTCCATACTCCCCAGTCCAGAATGGAATTGTTGGAGTATGGCGAGCGCTAGAAGCTACTAGCACATTAGTAAGCTTGGTCACAAGGATATTTAAGTCGAGTCACCATAGTTAGATTCCTTACGCGTTTGACAGAGCTCAGACAAATGTGATTATTGTTAACTCTCGAGGTCTGCACTGAAAACCTAACAGGAAGTGCAGAACGACTCAACCGGAGCTTACTCGAGCACGTGTGGGCGATGATATTCACCAAGAACCTGCCAAAAATACTTTGGCCTGAGGCCATGGCTTACACGTGTTACATCAAAAATCGATCACCCACGCAAACGCTTGGAGATGACGCAATGCCATTCCAGGCACTATTTGGCAAGGAGCCAAATATAGCATGTCTAGAAGAATTCAGGACAAACTGCTGGCTCATGGAGCCAGACCAACACCGGGCTCAACTTGATCCAAAAGCAGAGAAGCATATATTCATTGGAGTAGCTGAACATGCAAAAGCCTGGAAGTATTACAATAAAGCTTTGAAGCACATTCAGATCTCAAGAAACATTACATTTGATGAAAGCGACAATAAACTATATCCTATCCCGGATAGCAATGATGACGACACTACTGATACAGCACCACTTGAGGGGAAGCACTCACCATGTGAGCATGTGCCAGAACGGATCCCATCTACCCTACAAACGTCATCACCCCAGACGATGCCTGTTCCTGACCCACCTGAACAAGTGCCCGCTCCACAGATTCAATGGAGCGCGCGTATCACGAGACCGGATTACCGGAAGCTGAACAACTCGGGTGTCATGACGTGTTTATTTCCCATACTCAGATGCTCTGTTCTCCCATTTCTCACTCCACCTTTGTGTTCGTTCCGATCGCCCTTGACGTGTTCGGCAACTGATCCTCGCTGTTCATGCCATTTACCATGGCCACGCCATCTAAGCACGATAGACGTCCCTGAACTGACTTGGCAGTCATTGCTGGGCCTATCACCTCCTCTGCTCAACCCTCTTTCAATGGTGTTCCTATGATAGGACTGCCATGACTTGTGTATTTCCTGGACCTTGTTATCCCCATTATATGCACCAGACTGACAGTTTTGATGACGGGTCTGGACGTGTTCTAAGAATACATAGGGTGCTCTACGGGCTCAAGCAATCGGGGCGAGCTTGGCACCAGCGCTTATGCAGATTACTACTCGATCTCGGCTTTCACCAAAGCACAGCCGATGAATGTGTCTATATCAGACAAGAGAAGGACTCAATTGAAGTCATATCAGTATACATGGACGACTTCGGATTATTTGCTGATTCCAAGGGAGGGATGGTTAAGCTTAAGGGGGAGCTTCATGGAAAATTCCCCATGACAGATTTAGGAGAAATGAAGAAAATCTTGGGAATTAGGGTTGAGAGGAATAGAGAGGAGGGAACGCTAACTATGTCCCAAGGACATTACATTGATGTCATACTCGATCAATCAACATGGCGACAGCCCATTCTGTATCTACACCCCTACACAAGATGATCAAGCTCACAACACCTATGGACTCAATGGGTCCAACTACCGAAGTACCCTATGCTAAAGCAATTGGCTTGCTGATGTATGCGGCACTCAGCACACAACCCAATTTAGCTTTTACCGTGCAGCACCTAAGTCAATTCACTACTACTTACGGAGCCAAGCACTGGATGGCAATCAAGCATGCGCTCAGGTGTTAGGTGCATGCTCCTGCACCAAAATCAAGCCAAATACATTCCACCATTCGTATTTCTTTCCAATTTGTTTTCAGATTGTTCTACTATGATCACTTTATTTTTCAGAATTTTTCCGAAATTTTATACAAAAGATTTGTACTTCTATTTCAATTTGTTTTTCTTCTTTTCACCACCGGGACCCTTATGTAATCATTTCGACGCGCGCTGCTATGGGCGCTAAGGGCCGGGTGGTACTGTCACTGGAGGCATAGCAAAATTTTCTGGTCTGAAAAACTGTTCAAAAACTGTAAAGATATTCCAAAAATTTTCAGTGTTTTTTATGTAAAAAAGCTTTAATAAAATTTTGTGTTTTTGTTGAGCAAGAAAATTGTAAAAAATTTAAGTCTTTTGCAGGGTTTTTTTATGTGTTTTTTTAGGTTCTTTGTGAAAACCAAGAAATAGATAAAAAAACACTGGCAAAAAACTTTGAATATTTTACAATTTTCTTGCTCACACTAAAAACACAAAATTTGATAAAGTTTTTTTACATAAAAAACACTGAAAATTTTTGGAATATCTTTACAGTTTTTTGAACAGTTTTTCAGACCAGAAAATTTTGCTATGCTCCAGTGACAGTACCACCGGCCCTTTACGCCCATCGGAGCGGTCGAAATGATTACATAAGGGTCCCGGTGGTGAAAAGAAGAAAAACAAATTGAAATAGAAGTACAAATCTTTTGTATAAAATTTCGGAAAAATTCTGAAAAATAAAGTGATCATAGTAGAACAATCTGAAAACAATTGGAAAGAAATACGAATGGTGGAATGTATTTGGCTTGATTTTGGTGCAGGAGCATGCACCTAACACCTGAGCGCATGCTTGATTGCTCCAGTGCTTGGCTCCGTAAGTAGTAGTGAATTGACTTAGGTGCTGCACGGTAAAAGCTAAATTGGTTGTGTGCTGAGTGCCGCATACATCAGCAAGCCAATTGCTTTAGCATAGGTACTTCGGTAGTTGGACCATTGAGTCCATAGGTGTTGTGAGCTTGATCATCTTGTGTAGGGGTGTAGATACAGAATGGGCTGTCGCCATGTTGATTGATCGAGTATGACATCAATGTAATGTCCTTGGGACATAGTTAGCGTTCCTCCTCTCTATTCCTCTCAACCCTAATTCCCAAGATTTTCTTCATTTCTCCTAAATCTGTCATGGGGAATTTTCCATGAAGCTCCCCCTTAAGCTTAACCATCCCTCCCTTGGAATCAGCAAATAATCCGAAGTCGTCCATGTATACTGATATGACTTCAATTGAGTCCTTCTCTTGTCTGATATAGACACATTCATCGGCTGTGCTTTGGTGAAAGCCGAGATCGAGTAGTAATCTGCATAAGCGTGTGCCAAGCTCGCCCCGATTGCTTGAGCCCGTAGAGCACCCTATGTATTCTTAGAACACGTCCAGACCCGTCATCAAAACTGTCAGTCTGGTGCA
>WHVA01000497.1:0-81144 GCA_015179125.1 Gautieria morchelliformis | reverse complement strand
GATGGATATATTGGTAAACATCACTTATTAGTGCAAAAAGTACTCATTGTAAGTGCCACTCTTCCTACAGTGGCTACAGGATCTCATAATATTATATGTCATGCATTACATGCGGTCTTCCCAGCTCATCCTCTCTCTTCACCTGTAATTTCCCCCTCATTAACATAATCCCAACTCTCTGGCAGGTCTGAAAGAGATTCAAGCCCAATCGTTACATACTGCCTGTATGGCTGGTGGCCTGTAAAGTGTACTCATCGGCGTCCGAAAATACGACCTTAACGAAGTCTGGTTTCAGCCATTCCAGAGCAGTCTCCCGAGAAGCGTTAACCATTGAATCAAGAGTTTGGAGAATGCTTCAAGCCCGTGGAGAAGTTTTTCGTGGCATCCTGTTGCTTTAACCTATCAAGGAAACTTCCCCTAGCTTGTAACACAGGTAACTCGTCGGAGAGCATCGTTTGACGGTAATTCTGTTCTAGTAGCGTGAGTGCCCCCTTGGTCTCCAGAATCTCCAGAATCAACCAAAATAAAACCCATATAAATGACTCCAGGTCATCAATTACTTGGTGCACAACTTGCATTCCAGAGTCCAAGCAACAATCAGTGCCTGAGACATGAAAGGCAGCGTACCTAGAACCATGTAAATCACAAGCTGCACACAACAACTAAAGACCCACCGAGCGATGCTTTGCTAATTCCCGCTTCTGATCCATCCAACAAATCGCCTGGTCCCCATCGCATATGAATCCCACACATCTAGTACCTTCTCGAGTCACGGCAAAACTGAAGCAAACATAAAAAAATGAAAGACTGATGTGAAAGACGGTACGTACTCTGCCACAGGCGACCGCTCAGCTTCATCCATCAGCATGATGTTCCCGACGCTTACGTCGCAGTGCAACCAGCCGTTCTTAAACAGCCCAAATGCCCTGTCAATCACCATTATAGGTAAATCATGTCCAATGCCCTCTCGTTCACATACCCAACATGGCGTGCACTATGCAACGCACAAGCAATCGAGGACTTTGTGCAGCTCGCAGTGACGTCCCTCGGGTCTCAAAAACAGATCGCAAATGTATTCGTTCGTCAGGCCTAACCCCGGCATATGGCTCTGGCACACACATGGGCCAATACGTTGCATCATCAGGTATGAGCTTATCCATTCCGTCCTTGACAGAGTATGAGGCAAGGATGTCTGGCAGTCCAAATCCGCCCGATAACGCTCGAAACATTGTGCCTTCTTCGTTTTGGGTTTTCAATGGCCATTAATCTTTCAGAATGACAGTGTCCGGCAAGAGAAAAGATATGCCTCCCTTCAACCTCAAGGGTTCTCGACCATCAGTCTCTTTTCCAGGCTGAGAACGCGGGGGTTGGTGACTTCGTAAGTTATACCGGTGAGTGGACGGAGGTTGAGCGGGAGAACCATCGTGGTGGTTGCACCTTCAAACCCAATTGTTAACTACTGGCCCAGATCTCTAAACGTCAAAACGCACCCTTCTTGACCAAAGATACACACGCGTTGCTCATCCGCGAACGCAACGTCGGTCACAAAGTGTTTTCGAAATCTTGAATATACCCCTCTTGGGAATTGCAATGTCTGTGATGGTACGAGTAGTATTGATTCCAGCGTGGTTTGTGTCGGTCAAGAATTAATCCCAACCACTCCGCGGACAAATCCTTTAAAGCCTCCCTCAATTCCGGCATAACAACCAGACCATGCAAGAATAAAATCCAAAGCGCACCCCATTGTTGCGTTGTTGAAATGGATAACAGTGACGAAGAGTCTATCCAATCGGTGTGTGAACATACAGCGCACGTACGTGCTTGACTGCAGGATCAAACCAGGCCAGTTATTCTTCACCTCTACGCAAATTTCAGCCTCGTTCCATGAGAGCTTCGGCTTCGAGCCTCGGCTCCCACCAACAGACTGACAACCAACAAGGTCTGGTTTTAGGGGGAGTCTGTGTCAAGTCTTCAGCCATTTCCCGACCATACACGTAAAACTGAAGACCTCGGTGATATTGCCATTTGGCAGCTTTTGGGAGGAGATGGACAGAATCTGGTTGAGTAACCACTCCAACGGCGCATAATGAGCGCTTTCTGGACCAGTGCGGCTGGGCCATTCCTTGAAAGTGTCGGTTGGGCTGTCCCAGAACACGCCAGGTTTCAGTTTGGATAGGACAGTGTCGACAATTTTTTGATCTGCCCGACAGTGCTCTTCAAGCAGAGAATTACTCTCGAATATCGCACCGGAGAACTCGCCCTTCATCAGCTTTTTCAAATCATCCTGGGTCCGAATGTGTGATTCATGAGATTTACTGGAACTGACGCTATATGGTTGCTCGTCATCAACGGAAGCTTGAGAGATTGGGGCGGTGTTGATGGCATCTGGAATAACAAATATCGAGAATTAGAGGCAGACAACAAGTAAAGAACTATGTTGTGCGAGTCTGAGAGGCAGAGCTGTTGTCAACATGCGGACAAGTCACGTGACAAGTGAACCATCTACATTCTTGCGGTGTGTTGGTGGTAGCGGCCTCAAGGTTAAATACCAATAATGTGCCATGCGCTGCCTCAGACGGTACTAAGGCCGCCGATCTCAAATATCCATAATTCTCTAAATTGTTCTTTTTGATGTATATAGTAAATCTAATTATTGTGTCCTACTGGCATAATTCTGCTTGCCTCCCTCTCTCTCACACCTTCTTAGCAAGCTTCCGTATGCCTTTCTAGCCGCTCCTTTGATGAAATTCGCATCACCCCATGACATCCCGATGTTGGCCATGAGCACATCAGCCGTCACCTCCTTCAGTTCATTTAGGAAGTAAACATTGTTTGCTTCAAATTTACCTTTGAATTCATCAATGTTCCGCTCCCTAGCCTCAGGCCAATTACGGACATCGTCAAAGAAACTCTTCAATGCTTGGGTAAGCGATGTCACCGGGAGTCGCAGGGTCAACTGTTCCGGTCTCTTGTCAGGATTGACTGGAGTAACAGGGTGGTTCAGGACCATGTTCTGAGCAAACATTCGATAGTCAATTGGTGGGAACATCATCATAGGAAATGATCCTTGAAGACCCAATGCTGCGCCGGGCAGGTTCGCCGTTGACCCTTCATCGGTCTTCTCTTTTTGAATAGAGTCTTTGCGATAATGGAAATCTTCAAAGTGAAGTTGTTTGGAGGAACTTTCAGAGTGACCCCGTGAATGTTAGAAACCTAAATTCGCATTATTAGCAGCGAGTAATACATATAAATGCAAAGGTTGTACTCACCAAGGCTGTTACCCAGGACTGAGTTGGCACCATGATAAATGCGTGTGCTCTCTGTTCTTATTCAGTTTGCAGACTTTTGAAGCACATGCCGGTTTGCCACAGTTTGAATACTCTGTCTTCAACGCCTCCATGAAATCCCTTTCCCGTTTTGTCGGTAGGCCATGCTCTTCGATCTCAGATCCTTCAGTGTCAGAATTGGCGTTCAAGTCCTGAATACGAGCTTTCTTCTTTTTGCCCCTGCCAGCTGCATTTGTCACAGTTTTGTCCCTTTTCCTGGAAGTGTATGCCGAAGCAATGCGATGTACTATAATTCTTATAATATCAGATGTGGCTGCCATGCTGTAAAGATATCTATCTTAAGCCTTAAGTCACAAGAGCACAACAGAACTTGACCAATGTGTGGTATTCTGATGCTACGTATGACAGTGTAAGGGTAAGATGCGATGGGGACCGCTAGCCGGTTCCCACGCATAAACTATACAGTGGGTCCCTAAGGGGCCCACTGGGATTATGTAATAACTAATGTATATGTAGATACATGGGTTATTTACACCCTCCCCCTCTATAGATAACTATAGGGGTTAACTACTACTCCTAGAGGTCGTCCATGAGGGAGTCCTCTAGAGTGGCCGATATGATGACGTCATCGTCGTACGGGGCCAGAGGAGCACGTGACCCCTCCGGGGGCACCTCCGCGTCATCGGTGGTGATTGGGTGAGGCTGGTCAGCCTCACCACTAGCGGCAGTCTCCGCTTGGGTGCTGGGGCCCGTGTCCTCGCGGAGCATGGCCTCAACGGCCGGGTCCTCAGTTGAGGAGGGGGCCGGAAGCGCGCCAGCTCTCGGTCGAGCTGGGCATGAGCGAGGGGTCGCGGCACCGCGGCCCTCACGTGGCTGGTCTCGATGACCTTTTGTTGGCCCTCGCGGGCGGCGGCACTGAATGCCGTGGCGGTGATGCTGCATTGAACATAATGTTCAATGCGCGCCGCTCGCTCGCGAGTGACTCCCGCGTAGCGGGCCAACCATCTCGTGATCTCCGCGAGTGGGATGTCGGGCCGGCTCGACCCTCCACAGGGAATGGGCCCGTGATTGAGAGCCGCAGGGTGGTGCTCTGAGGCATCAGCACTTCCCTGGCGTCGACGAGGCTCGACCATTGGTCTGTCGAGCCGAAGAGGTCGAGTAGCCTCGCCCTGAGCGGTGATGCGACCCCTTTGACCCGGGGCGCGAGGGCCTTCAACCACATCCAGACGTCCATGTCTTCTAGGTTGAAGGTGCCGTCCGCGTTGTCACGGATGGCGGATGGGATCCCTTCAGGTTGTGTATCCAACCCTTCAGGATGGCCACGATGTCGTGCGGGGTACCACCCGCTATCACGAGACAATCCCTTTTGGGATTGCGAGCGCATTGTTCGCGCTCGATGCGTTTGAATACGCCGATCATCTTGCACGTACGCGCGAGCTGCGGCATTTCTTTTGCCCACGCTATGAGTTCGACGAAGCGTGGGTCATCGAGCGGGCAGACGTCATACCATTGAGTACAACGCTGTTGGGCCTTTCCTACCGGCCGTGGGAGGAGGCCGTCTCAGAGATCGGTGGGTCTCCGAGTGGTATGATCACTCCCTCCCCCGGGTAGGGAGGGTGAACTGTCCCCACCGGTGGAGGCAGGGCCACGCCAGGCCCGATGTACTGGGCCTCGATCTGTGCTACCCGCCGCTGAAGGGCGGGGTCGTTGATGGTGTGCGACGGTGAAGCTCGAAAGGTGCGAACCCTGTGGTCACGCTGACGTTGCTGTTGAGGGAGACCTCAACCATTGGGCATTTCAATGCCCAATCCTTCTGATCGTCTCTGACGACCGCACGCAATATCTGGCCGATCGAGGGGTTTGCCCGCTTGGTGGCTCCATCCGTTTGGGGATGGAAGGCAGTTGACATGAGGAGCTTAGTCCCCATGAGTCACTATAGTTCACGCCAGAAGATCTATGTGAACTTCGGCTCTCTGTCCGAGACGATGGAGTCGGGAACTCCGTGTAGTCGGATGACCTCTTTCAGAAACAGCCAGGCTACTCCCTTGGCTGACACGCTCGTCGTGGTTGCACGAGGTGTACGAGCGACGTTAGTCGGTCGATGACTACCATCAGGTAGTCACAGTTGTTGGACTTGGGCAGGGGCCCCATGAAGTCGATGCCAATCGACTGCCACGGCCTATCCGGAATGGGTAGGCTGTGTAGTAGGCCTTTGGGCCGTTGTGGCCCGGTTTTTGTCATCTGACACCTCGCGCACGATGTGCAGAACGCTTCTATGTCTGGGCTCATGCCCGGCCACCAATATGCTCTTTGAACGTAGTTCGAAGTCTTCAGATGGCCGTAGTGGCCGACTATCTGATATGCCCGATCGATGATAATTTCGATCAGCCTCCTTCCCCCTTGAAGAACAGAGCGGGGGACGGCAATGACGTCTCTTTTGAGCTGATTCTTAGTCCAGATCAGCCCGTCCCGGATCCCGAATCTCGGGTGCGCGTCCGGGTGCGCCATGATCTTTGTGAACATGGTGTCCCTATGGTACGCGTCTTGTAAGACCTTAGACAGGTCTACGCCTTGCTCAACGATCCGGTGCAGGGGTGCGCTGTCATTCCCTGCGCGATGGCTCTGACGTCATCGTCGTTGTCGCTTGACGCGGCGACGTGCGCGGGCTCTGGTGAGCCCTCGTTTAATGCGGCGGCTTCCGTTACTCTCGCCTCTGTCTTCTCAGCGAGGCGTTTAGAGTGTCTTGTCGCCGCTGTTCGCAGCTCGACATACCGGTTGGTGGGCAATAACTCACCGTCCGGATCTAGACGCGCATCCGCGTTCACAAAGACGTGGTCCGGTGATTGTCATCACTCGTTTCACTCTCGTAGTAGCGCGACAGGCAGTCCGCTACCTTGTTCTCTACACCGTCTACATGAACGGTGTTGAAATTGAACCATGAGAGAAACTCCCACCATCTGACCTGTCGGTCAGATAGGCTCTTTTGGGTCTCAAAGTACTCGAGTCCCTTGTGGTCTGTGACGAGGGTGAACCTTCGCCCCAGCAGTTTGTCCTCCCATTTCATGAGAGCCTCGAGCACCGTGATAGTCTCGTGCTCGTGAGTCCGGTAGTGTTGCTGAGCAACACTGAACTTCTTTGACAAGAAGCCGGCCGGTCGACAAGTTTTCCAGTCAGGACCTTGGCCGTAGACCACACCGACGCCGGCTTTTGATCCGTCGGTGATCACCCAGATCGGCTCTGGGCACCTTGCGTCTACTGGACGCAGGATCGGGCCTTACAGGCCAACGCCTTAATGCTTTGCCAGCATTCATTGAGCAGTGGCGTCCATTCGAATGGACGGTTATTACGCACACAGCCCGATAGTGGGTGGTATATGCGCTAACATCTGGCATGTAGTGTGCCAGATACTGTACGAGCCCGAGGAAACACTGGATGTCGTTGAACGTCCGTGGCCTGCGCCACTCGCGGATGCGTTGCATCTTATCCTCGTTGGCATGTACCCCTTGGCCATCGATCATATGGCCGAGGCACTCCATTCGGATGGAGTAGAGGTCCACATTTTTCTTGCTAAGAAAGAGGTGGTTCTTCCTCAGTCTGTCAAAGATGATGTAGAGGTGCTCTTCATGCTCTTGTATTGAGAGCGAGAATATGAAGATGTCATCCATGTATACATGGACGAAGCGACCTATGCAGTCGCGGAAAATGGCTGTCATCAGCCGTTGGAATGTTGATGGGGCGTTACAGTCCCCCATCTGTATCACCTGGCTCCTGAAGGTGCCGAGGATCGTGGCAAAGGCTGTCTTTGCTACGTGATCCGGATGGATCCGGATCTGCTCGTATGCTTCTGACATATCGAGTTTAGTTCGATATTGGCAGCGAGCCATGTCGCTGCGTATGATATCCTGATCCGGGAAGGGCGTGACATCCTTCACTGTGTTTTCGTTCTGCTGGCGCAGATCGAAGATGGTTCTCAACGTACCGTTCTTCTTCGGCACACACAGCATGGGTACTGCCTGCTGCGCTACTGCCGGAATCCACCACTTTGCAGTGGTGTATCGTTCTATTTTTGCCGACAGTTCCTCTCGGAAGTGTTCGGGGCATTTCGGTAGTCGATACCGCATGTGCTTGTTGGGATCGATGAGGTTGATCTCATGGTTGATCTCCCGCAGCGGTGGGAGTTCTAATGGAATTCCACTGACTAGGTCAGCGATTCTTTCCATCCATTCCTCGCGGAGGCGAGGAAGGTCATCATCCGTGAGGATGATGGTAGTGGTTGGCTTAGAAGCCATTAGGCGCTGTTGGCGTCTATTAGGTCCCGCGGCGCACGGGCCGGCCTTCCTCTTTCCCATCGCTTTCACCGTTAGGTGAGAGCATCTCTCCCTACGACCGTAGGGTGAGTTCAAGGACGAGTCGTCTCGCGACTCATCCTCCTGGCTTCAATGAGCCAGGTTCGGCGTTGGCACTTGGGTGATTCTGCTCACCCGTGGCCCCTTGTCCTCGCTCTTCGATTCGTCGTCGTCGAATGAGACCTTGCCCATGGGATCACCTCGTTTCCCTTGCGGAACGTCCCTGGGCTCGAGAAGTCCAGGGTTATGCCGAATCTCCTTAGGAACGGTGTCCCTAAGATCGCGTCGTAATATTCGACGTTTGCTACGTCGAAGTATTCGTTGTATGTCCCGCGACCAACTTGATGGTCATGTTCGTTCCATAGTTGATCGTGGAACAGCTGCCTATGCAGGCTAGCTGCAGCGCGATTGGTTGCTCCAGGGAGAATGTCTTCATCCCTGTAGCTCGCGTGAATTCGGGGGACAGCAGTACCCCTTCGCTGCCGCTATCTAGCAGGCAGTGGGCTTTTACGCCGTTTATTTCCCAGTACCCCGATAGGGTACGGTTCTCACTACGCGGACGCGTTGGCCACGTTCTGTGTTTGCTTCGGTGGTGATACACCGGCTCGGCCGCCTTATCTGGCGTGACCAATGTGCGTGCCGCCATGACTTTCGTGGCGGTTTCGTGTTCCAGCGCGAATCTGATCGCGCTGGACCTGTAGGTGGTGTCCTCCACCTCTTCGTCCCATTCATAGTATTGGGACGGCTCAGGGTCCACTCTTCAGCGGGCGTGTCTCCGTTATCCGGAGTGTCGTTGGGTTGGGGATCACCCTCCCCCTCTTCATCAATCTGTTGAAGAGAGCTTTGATCGGGATCCGTCTCCGGATCCTCGGCTTCACCGTCGTGCCTCACGGCCGCTGTCCTTATACCGGACCTAAGCCAGGGGCATTCTGCCTTCTTGTGGCCAGGTTGGCCGCATTCAAAGCATGCGGTGTTGTTTTGGCTGCCGCTGGGCCTGTCATTGGGCCGGCCCGACGTTTTCGTCGGTGGGGCAGGTCGCGGGGACGATCCTGACGCTTGAGGCTGTTTAGCTTCAGGCGGGCGTCCAGCTTGTGCTGGGCGTGAGGGCGGTATCCGTTGACCTGTTCCGCTTCTTGCGAACAGGCTGGGCCTGGTCAGGCCTGTTTGTGTCAACGGCTTGCTCCCTGTGAGCCGGGCGGCGCTAGCCGTTGCTGCTGCGCTTTCTGCACGGCGCATCCCCATGTTATATTGGGATGCCTCCTCGATCATCCGGGCAATCTCGAAGAGTTGCTCTATTGAGCTGCTCTCGGCATTATAGCCCTTTTTGAGGACCTCGTTGCGCAGCGTTTCGCGTAGCGCAGATACGAACCGTCTCCGGAACGTGTACTCGTCTGGCGGCTGTATCATACGTGCCGCATATTTCATGAGCTCGTTCAGCATCGCCTGAACGGTTTTCATGCCTTGCATGACCGCGTCGAACTTATTCAAGGTATGATGGTATGTCAGTGTGTGCAGGAACCTCTTTTGAAGGCCTTGCATCACTGATTCCAGCGTCCAGATGCGGACCTGGCGATCGAAGTGTTCAACGTTTCGAAGGAACCATTCTTGGGCTTCGCCGGTGAGGCGAGTGCCCACATAGCCGACCTGCATGTCGATGCTGGTTGGTCCTAGGAGGCAATTCATTTTCAGCCATCGTAGGATGGCTGCCACGAATATCTCAAACTCTTCGAGGTCCGATCCCCCTGCATATGGCTCGGGGTAGGCCAATTTTACGCCGGCCTTCGCTAGCACAGACTTCTCCGGGTCTGTATCCGCAGCGTCTGCCAACGCCACGCGGATCATCCGCGTGATCCCGTCGTACGGCTCCATTGGTATGACGTCGGCCTGGTCAGGGATTCCCTGGCCTTCCGTTGGGGCCATGGATCGCTCGCGCGGTTGTGACGCCGCGCGGGGTAAGCTGTTATATGCCCTGACGGGCCCCAGGCCCGGATCAGGCTCGGGATCAGGAGCATTTTGTGCTCTCGGTTCCAGGGGCGTTTTGTGCCTGGTGTCCCCGGTCAGTCCCGCGTTGCGGATCCGTAACCTGCTGTTGTAGGCAGCGCGCGCTTGCCGTGCGTCCTGTACGGCTTGCGTGAGCTGCTCATCGGGCAGCTGAGCAGTGTGGCTGTGGGCCACCGTCTCTTCGGCGTTCTTGGCTAGTAGCTCGAGTGCCCGTGTGTGGCGGCGTGCGGCTGCGGCTTCCTTACGCTGCCAGTGTGCGACTTCGAGCTCTAAGCTCTCGGTCGTCGTTTCAGAGTCAGGCTCTGAGGTGACCTGATCCCTAACGATCTGTTGGATCGTTTTACGGCTGTCCGTTGGGGCAGCCGGTTGCTCCTGAGGTTCGTTCCTGAACCTTACGTCCTGTTCGACCGGGACGGCTGGCGGCGGCATTCGCTGCTTGTCCCGCTCCTTTCGGCACGGGTCTTCCGCGTCGTCACTGCGTTCGTTGGCTGCGGACTTCCGCGAGCTCGGACGAGCTGTGTCGCGTTCCCCGCGTGGGCGGAGTGCTTGCTGGACGTCCTCCAGCGTGGCTGCGTCTTGCAGCCTGATCTCCTCCGCCTGGTGGAGTTCCTTGCCGATTGCCATTAGGGCGGCGGTGGCGTTGTCGAGCTGCGATGCCAGCTGATCGTGCTTGTGGCACGTCAGCGTGCTTCAGTGCAGCGCAGCCTGCACCTGTTTGTTCAGGGCCTCTGCCGTCTCGTGGTCGATGGCGTGAGCCCTCGAGCTCTTACGACTAGAGCTTGAGTATTCCGAGTCCTGACTATTGTCTCAGGCTCGTCTCTCTTGCCGTCGTCCTCCTTCAGGGACGATCGTCGTCGCTCTACTTCAAGAGCGTCGGTTTGAGTCGTGGCTTTGTGCCCGTCTCGACGTTGTTGCTCTACCGTCTGACGACGGTAAGAGTAAGATGCGATGGGGACCGCTAGCCGGTTCCCACGCATAAACTATACAGTGGGTCCCTAAGGGGCCCACTGGGATTATGTAATAACTAATGTACATGTAGATACACGGGTTATTTACAAGCTCCTTGTACTTTGCTGCGCTCCTTTTCCATCCCATACCTTTGACTCGACTCCTTGTGCCTCGTACGTGTCATCATCTTATGTCAGCACGCCAGAAGTGCCGCTTTACTCAACAATCGGAACCGGAAGCGGAGTTGGAAATGGAGTCAGAACTGGGTGTGGTGTCGGAACTGGAAATGGAAAACAGGGTAGGGTGTCCCCTGACAATGATCCCATAATTTTCCTATATGAAAAAGGCCTTGCTCAAAGCAAAGCAAGTGGCCGGGCCTGCTGGTAAGGGCCTGGCTCAGGATTTGGCAAGCCCCAGCTAGCCTGAGCAAGCCGGGCCCAAGCCCGGGCATTGGGGACGAGCCAGGCCCTGCCCATCACTAATCTTTGGACAGAAGTGTTGACAAGCCAATACAGTGCATATTAAGTGCTGTTATCGAGTCAAATTGACGGTTCGAGGGGACCATAGAGTTGAATCAACGTATGGAAGTAGCTAGCAAGCGCTGAATTCAGCCTAGCTAGCATTAAACGGCGCCGGCTATCTAGGGTTTCAATAGGCCACTGTCTCCCGGGCGCTGAGTGACCGTCCTGATTTAGCAAGTCGTCCACGACGCACGTCGGCTTGGTGTCAGGAAACCTTTCAAGTGTATGCAGCATGGCGCTTGAGGCATACATGTCTTCGAGAGCAGACTTGCTTGCTAAAGAAAGGTCCAGACGTCGAGATTTTACTTATAAAGCAAACCTCAGCACAGCGGAAGAGCAGGCTGACACTGTCATTAGACAAATTAGACAAGAAGAAGCCGATACTATCTGGAGTGCCAACCATGAGGATATACCACACCTGTTTCCCGGCATGGAGTTCCTTACTGGTGCGTTGGAAATAATGTTACATAAAAGCAAGGAGCAAGGAAATGTTGACACTAACTAGGTAAAAGAATCATTGAAAAGACGCGCCTGTTCAAGATTCTACGAAAGGCAGGCCCTATTGAGCCCATGACGTCGTAACACAGACGGTTGACGCCACAGTGCATGTGTAGATGCCCAAAGGGGGCTTGCTTCATGTGCATCTCGATGCCACTGTAGACGCTTCTCTTCTACTTCAGATCGCTCTTGAACAGCCGGCTCTACACGTTCGAACAGGTTCCCCCTTGACCACGGACAACCTCAACAGCCTCCAACATTTACCTGAGTTTCGCCCTCTCCCAGTCTCAGAGTACGGCAGAGGCCTCGACATTGCAAGTGCCGACTATGTGCCCGGTACCTGGGTTCCACTCAAAGAAGCCAGGGAGGCCTGCTCCTTGGGAGTTCTGACGTTTGACCGGTGGGTTATGGGTAGTCTGACGATCAACCCAAAAGAGGCGTATAATACCCATAATACTGTCACGAAAGTGGGTACAAGCCTACCGTCTCTGACATGCAGACCTTGATGTCTCCGCAAGATCTGGCAAAAATTCACAAGCACTTTTTCAGTATCTCAGGTAGGCCGAGTTCAACACCCTCCAGCACTGCAGTTCTCAGTTGCTTAGGGACTAATTCGATTCTCTCCGGTTTGGGAACGGTACATCCGAGAATTCTTTTTGGCAAGCGTGGAAGATGGTATAATGTACATCGAAGCCAGAATCAACTTTCTGCATAGGTTCGCCGGCCTATGCTGAGGTGATATACTGCATCTCACTGATAGGGAATAACTCCTTCATTTCGTTAAAGATATATGTTCGGGCCAGATGGACAAGAAACTGTCACCCATGAACAGTGGTTAGACATCTTCGATAGAACTATGGCCAGTGTGAAGGACGAACTCAAAGCAGAAAATCGCGAGGACGAATTTGTAGGATCTAGGGTGATAATCACACCAATGACATGCATACAACGCTGATCTTTGCCCGAGACAGATAATATACACCACGATACGTTTTCTATCCCCCGAAGAACTCGAATGGTATCTCGATGATTGTATCCAATTGAAACAGAAATACCCGCATCTAATAGCAGGTTTGTCCGCGACTGCGTTGATGACTTCTATTTCAAATCTAATGGCAGGTTTTGACTTGGTCGGCGATGAGAATGTCCTCCATCCCCTCCGTTACTATCTTGAGCCGCTTCTTCGGTTCAAGGAAAGACAGAAGGAATTGGGTATTGAAATTCCTTTTCTGTTTCATGCGGGAGAAACTTTGGGAGATGGAAACCATGTCGATGAAAATCTATTCGACGCCATTTTGCTTGGGACGAAAAGGATAGGCCACGGGTTTGTAATGCACTGCACGTCAAAGCCGTTCTAACATCTCTCCCATCAGTTTCTCATTAGCCAAACATCCCACCCTCATGAAGATTTGCACGGAGCAGGGAATAGCCCTCGAGGTATGTCCTATCTCGAATGAAATCCTAGTGAGTCAAAATAGATCGCTTCAAAGAGTTAGTTTCACCGGGAAAGTACTTGATCCTAGCGGCTCACGTCTTCCATGCCCATGCATCCGCTGCCAGTTCTTCTTAATAACGGGGTACCCGTAGCACTCAGCTCTGATGATCCTGCCATTTTCGGTAACCTCAACCTTTCATACGATTTCTTCCAAGTAAGTCTCTTGTCACCTGCTAACACTCATGGCTTGTGAGCACGTTGGTCAGGTCCTAGTGTCCAGTGAGATAAATGGACTAGCCACCTTAGCTGTCGCTGCCAAGGACAGCATTGAGGTAAGTACTTTATAGACGCCACTGATAGCTATTAGTTAATTTATTTCGTCTGCTTGCAGTTCTCCACTCTCGATGCACTGGAGAAAGCACGGGTACTCGCCATCTGGAAGAAACGCTGGGCGGTGTTTGTGGAAAGCATTGGTACTGATGTCTAGCCGTCATTCCATATATGAGATGCTGAGGAACTGTCGTCTTCATTAAACGAAGTAACAGTGACTGAAAAGCCGTGCTGGCCATGAGATACAGGCTAGGAGTGGTTTATGATCTAGAGTGATTGCATGCACAATTAAACGCTAGGCATAGTATAGTGCAGAGCTGATGAAATAGGTTGCTGCAATGCTCTTCATTCTGTTTTTGGGGTACTCAACTTATAGTAACGCGGAGTGTAAGTCGTCATCGAGACATCGACTCTCCCCCGGCTTGGCATCACCGTACTTACCGTGTGCGGGTTGCATTGGTTCTTGGCGTCGACAATAATGATTGTTGTTAAAAGGCGTTTGAGCCGTAAGAACGATTTCACACTGTTTTCCAAGGTAGATCACCTGCAGCAGTAATATTTGGTAAGTATCACAAAGTGTACAAGAACCCGGGTTGGTCTTCTATGAGCTTACCGCCCCGGCGGACTTGGCGGTTGCGGTAGTAAAAGTATATGGAGTTCAGGCCTACCAGAACGATGATCAACGCTTGGAAAGCGATTGTAATACTGATTCCGAGTCGGTATTTAGGAGAATCTTGTTGGCGATATGCTGTCAGAAAAAGTAAGCAGTGCCGACGTGAGATACAAGAAGTAATTTGATTTCGGCGACAACTCGCCTAGTGATGCGATGATACCACCTGTGAGGTAATTTCGCCTACATTAGGACAGGGGTGTGGTCGTCTAACAGACAGGTATCGCACCTACGCCCCCAAATCCGACTTGCAAAGCGCTGGCGAAGGCGCGTTTACTTTGTCGCCTAATGTTATTAGATTGCTACGGCAGGGTTTGTATGCCTGAGCATGAACTGAAATATCACAAAAACATACGTATGCAAGGAGAGCAGGGATATTGCCTTGCGCTCCAGCGACGCCAATAAACGCACCCGCGAAGCGAACCTTTGAAGAGGGGGTCAGAGGCTCTAGCTATAAACGAGTGACAAATGTAGTCGCACTGAGTTGTTGGGATGGTATCCCGTCATGGACAGACCAGTGATCGCCATAAGTGCTTGTAGAACGATCTTCAAGTTGGGTAATAAGTCCCTATGGATAAAGCATGGTATCCAATACTCACGATGGGGCCTCTCACTTGGTACCTGTCTGCCAATTTACTCAAGGCCAACGCAAACAGGCAGGCACTGACCCCCGTTGGGGCGATCTTGGCAGGGGATTTAATCGATAGGTTGTCGCGAGGTGTAAAGACACTCACAAGGAGTTGGGCATTTTTGACAGAGAAGCCGAGGCCAATCAGAATGATTGGTGTGAAGTACCCGTAAGCCTGTGGCACATTAACTCTTCAAAACTGGGGAGATTCTGCAATGACAAACGAACATATGTGGCACTGGGAGATAGTATCGAGAAGAAATGAGACAGTATAGGGTCGAATAGTATGTGACTCACGTTGTCGTGCAAAGGTATGCCAGCCCGAAACCTGAAAGCGGCGGGAGTCGTCAGGTCGGACAAGTAAGCAGTGGATCTGGTCACTCACTCCATAGCTTGAGATCACAGGCGTAGTGGAGGGCCTTTTGGAAGGTCAACTGATCGTGTGTGGTGTCACCCCTATCTCGCTCCACTCGCTCCTTGATCAGAGCGGTCTCCTCGCTGCTGAGAAACTTGTTTTTGTCCGGGAAGTCGACGATGACTGTTGGGATGATTAGAGTAATAGGGGAGACAGAGCCCTTCACATACGGAAGTAGCCAATAAAGCTCAATACGCATGTTACGATGCCTTCGATGATCTGTTATTTCAGATGGTCATTAGCATAAGCTCTGCCTTTGATACAAGGGCTGATATAGTGTACCAAAATCCACCGCCAGCCACTTAGATGGGCTGCTTTTATTGTGCTTAATCCATAGGCTATAATGCTCGAGAAAGCACCCGCAACTACAGATCTGCGTCGGAGCAGAACATAAGGCCACTAGGAGGAAAATAGGTATTTGAAAATTGACAAACATGAAATAGAACGAGGCCATTCGGACTTGAACCTCAGCTCGCGTATACCAACAGGAAATGAGCCATATGCATGCAGGGAAGAATCCAGCCTAAGGTATATTTTAGGAGCTAGGACGAGGTTCTCCCCGAATAGACACAAACCTCGAGGATACCAAGTAGGCCTCGCAAAGCTGCCATCTGATTCCAGGTTTTGACAAAACCCATAGATATCATAATCGCTCCCCATAGACTGAGAGTATAATGAGCGCAACATCAGGCTCACTGAGCAATCTGCTCACACGCCGATTGTACCTAGATACAATGAAGCACCGACTCGGCGAAAGAGGATATTCGAAGGAAATTCTGCGATAGTCCTTCAGGTGAATGATGGCTTAGGACGTGAGACAGGACAGACCGAGGATGATGTAGGGGATGAAGAAAACAAGGGTGGCTAATGAGTAGTGATTCCCAACGCCAAGCGCCTTGAAGTCAATTCATAAACCACTGAGAGTCGTCTTCAATGGTGTGCTTACTATCTCTTTGTCGGCACCAGATACTCGGGCATTTGAGAGATTGTTTCGGTCTATTAGACTTTTGGGAGATGAGATTCAAAGGGTGCAGACAAGTCAATATCTACCTGAAGGCATATATACAACCTAAAATCGGCAACAGGCGCATGTCTACTTTTCGTCTTCGCCGAGATCAGCTGGACTGTGCTCCTTGGAGTGACAGGGATACCACATACTTCGTCCTATTTACAAGCTCCTGGTCAAAGGTGCCAACAGGGCCTTTCTCTTGATCCAGGTTCGACTTCTCGACAGGCGATGAAGTGTCCGTCCGGTAAGAGCCTGCCATGCTGTAGGGCGAGTAGCGCAAGGCGACCTCGTTTGCCAAACAACACTTATAGTAAGATTTTCGTCTCTTCTCGGCGAGGTGATCCGCACATGATCCGCATTTGGTTCATCTCTTCGATGAGTAATTATGAGCCTGTGGCCTTCGAGGCAACTGACGCCGTACGCGTCCATTTTACGGCACATGGTTGGCTCGGAGACAGAGAACACCGCGCGGCCGACTGCATACTTATATTAGGGCCAAGCGACAGGGACCCGGAGCTGCGTTGTCAACAGCACCGGAGCGCCACAGTGAGTCACCGCCCACAGGTGCCGGTCACTCACACACGCTACTTTTGTGCAACGTTGGTTGGCTAGGTTAGGGTTAGGTTAGGGTTCGGGTTAGCCATGGATAGAATGCACGAATGAGGCTTTAGCGTGTCCACCTGAACGACCCGGCCCCGGCGAACCCTCGGGCGCGGCGAGGAGGGTCGTGAATCGGGCCTCAATTCGTGGCCAGACGAAACAGGTAAAAGAAATGTTGACAAAAATTTCCAAATAAAAAATCCAGATATAGTTATTTTACATGATAAACAGTTTATGCTCACCACCGTCGATGACGGTGAGCGCATGTCACGGCTGCGCGGATAGTCTCGGACGCAAGCGGACGCGACAGCAGGTCCGGTGCCGATGCCATTTTTATCATGTCCGAGATCAGCCACATGGCCGCGGGTAGAACTCTAGATGACTGTCTTTCCGCTAGACTCGATATTCACGGCTCATTAATTTTTACTCACCATACATAGTGGCACTTACATAACAAAGAGCCCAATTGCTTCATACCGCAGAGGCGTCTAGATATACTTTACCCTTCTGCGATGCGCTTCAACCCAAGCACGTACTATGGTACGGAAGAGCTGTTGATCGAGTGAACGGACTCAAAATCCCTTCTGCCACCATCGGTCTACGGTAAGCTATAAGTATACCTCTACATTATCATTCGGAGAACTGCAACCGAGTAGGCGCAGACGTACTATAGAAACGTCGGGGTGAGGCATGCAGGGACTTTACATAAGGAATCGCGAGGACGAGGTGACGGTGCGATGGTAACTCAAAGGATACACATGCAAGGAGGTAAAGCTTTGTCCAAACAGCAGTACTGTCTTCAAGATTCTGAATCTTGGCCATCCACCCCCTTCCGCATCAGTCGCCAGAGGTAGCGGTATAATTCTACACATGCCAGTCAAGCATCTCTGCCCACTTGCCAGGCAGTAGTTCAGAAATCTGTTCGACATCCTTGTCACCCCGACCAGAGAGGCACTAGGTTCCTTTTAGTCAAGTATTAGCCTATAGGGAATGGATGACGCACGAGGACCACATCAGCCTCCTTTGGGAGACTTCGAGCGACCTCCACAGCCCCCCACACGGCATGAGCAGACTCTAAGGCTGGAATAATACCCTCCAGCTGAGTGCAGAGCCTAAATCCACGAAGTGCATCTTCATCTGTAGCGACAACATAATCCGCCCTTCCAGAATCTTTCAACCAAGCATGCTCTGGGCCTACCCCAGGGTAGTCAAGCCCCGCACTGATAGAGTGCGTCTCAATAATCTGACCCGTGGGGGATTGTAGCAGGTAGGTTCGCACACCGTGCAAGACACCCGGGTGCCCGAGTGCGAGAGTCGCGCTGTGACGTTGTGTATCAACGCCTTGACAAAAATCAGCTATATGCATGTTCCAAAGTGTCGCGACAAGTTTCTGACCTTCGCCTCCGGCCTCAACACCAACCAAGCGAACAGTCTTGTCGCCAATAAAATCGTAGAACGTTCCAATGGCATTACTTCCGCCTCCTACACAAGCAACCACAGCATCAGGCAATTTCCCCCGGACTGCGGAGAGCTGGGACTTGATCTCGCGACCAATGACCCGCTGAAAGTCTCGCACAATGGTAGGGAAAGGATGCGGCCCAATCGCCGACCCAACCAGGTAATGTGTGGTCGATAAATTGGTTACCCAGTCCCGCATCGCCTCATTAATGGCATCCTTAAGCGTGTTTGAGCCAGATGCGACTGGAATCACCTATAAGATCATTTGTGAGGGTAGCGGCAGACGAACGTTCAAACGAAGCAGACTTTTCCACCCAGCATTTTGATCCTGAATACGTTGAGGGCTTGACGACGGACGTCTTCCGCACCCATATAGATTACACATTCCAATCCAAAGCGAGCGCATACTGTGGCCGTAGCAACACCATGCTGTCCTGCCCCAGTTTCGGCGATGATGCGTTTCTTACCAAGACGCTTTGCTAGAAGAATCTGGAGCTGCGTCAGGGTCTAAACGGGAATATTGGGCTTCGATTGGCTCACCTGGCCAATCGCATTATTGATTTTGTGAGATCCCGTATGGTTCCTGTCACAAGTCAGGCGAGATTTGCAATACCAAGAGGGAAACGTACAAGTCTTCCCGTTTAAACCATATCTTAGCTCCACCCGCGTGTTCGGTTAATCTTTCAGCAAAATACAGCTTTGAAGGACGGTTCATGTAGCCGTAAAAGCTCTCAAATTCCTTCCAGAATTCGGGGTCCGCGGAAGCTGACATGTGGGCCTCCTCCAATTCCACGAGACAATCTACCAGGGCTTCAGGAACGTATTGTCCACCGAATTGACCGAATCGCGCTGGTAGAGAGGACAGCTGAGGGAGAACTTTAGGGGTTTCAGAGGCCAGCACCCTGGCAGAGTAGCTGATGTTGGGAGCGCCATTCACGACTTGAGTGAGAACGGGTGATTGTGGGTCTTTGCCACAAAGTTCCGAACAGTATTGCCGTATATGTTCTGCCACTTTGTCTTGGGTCGCGGACTTGATGACTTGGACGACCCGACTCCCAACGACAACGCCGTCGGCACCCGCATCGGCTACATATTGAAAGTGGTCGCGGTTCGAAACTCCGAATCCGACAGCCAAGTAGGCAGAGCTGTGCTCACGAACTCGAGCGATGATGGCAGGGAGTTCGTCATTGATTCTCTCCTTGTCAGAAGAACCTGTAGTACCCATCTAGATCGAGGAATGTTAGCCATCGCCTAGCATCAAGTTGACCCAATCACTTTCGAAACAATGTAAATGAAAGAGTCGGCAATGGATGCCAAGAACTTTATTCGAGCGAGCGATGTTGACGGAGCAATTAGTGGAATGTAAGATAATCTGCAGAAGGTTGACTGTGGGACCACAATTGACGTCGTTCATGTTACTAACCCGTGCGAGGTGCATAGCTCTCTAAAGCGAATAGCCTCCTCAGGAGGGAGGTCTACCATGATAAATCCATTTGCACCGGCTTCCTTTGCATCCTTTACAGCGTTTTCCTCGCCATAAGCTAATATGGGATTATAGTAGCCTGGAATAGTGTGAGCTTACGATGTGGAGAGGGTATACATCTACCATACCCATGAGTAACACTGGCGCTGTGAGGCCTTTTTGACGAGCGGACTTTAATTGAGAAATACATATAGGGTAGTCAATATTATTTCTAAGGGCCACCTTTGCAAACGACTTGTAAGCGTCATATCTGCCAGACAGAAGTATGACCACACCGTATTGGACTCTTGGATGGCAGGTCCATCGGCAATGGGGTCACTGAACGGCATACCCAGTTCAATTATATCTGCCCCACCGGCCTGCATGGCCAACATAATGGGCACTGTAGCATCGACAGTAGGAAAACCAGCCGTGACAAAGGTCACAAAAGCGGGCACACCCTAAACATACAAGAATGGAATATATAAGCACCTAGAGGCTGATCACAGCGGATGAAATACCTCTGCTTTCTTTGCTTTGAAAACGCTTTTCAGCACCTCAGTCATGGTCGAGGAAGGAAAACTGGAGATACACCGTGACTCGGTGTAATGTGCCTCGGCGCTTATGTAAGTTCTGACACGGCGTTGAAGTTTCCGTGACGCTCAAAGTTTTGCATGTACGATCCCGGATGTAATTTGGACGTTAGCAATTTTCTTTTTTGCATGTACAAACGCCTGAACCTACAGCTGACAGTATACACTGACTTGACTGCTCGGCACCTTCAATCCCTCGAGTTCAATGATGCATACAGCCAATGAATCTCGTGTCCTGGTCATCTACTGTGGGGGGACCATAGGCATGCTCAAATCTGATAAGCAGGGATATATCCCGGAGCCTTTTTACCTAACAGAAACGCTTCGTGCGCAATCCCGATTCCATGACCCGCACGAAGACTCCTTGTTCTCCCATTCGAGCACCGTACAGGGCTTCAGAAATTGGAGTAAAAGTGGCAGCGCCACTCCCATCCAGTCTCAGGCGCTGCAGGCCGAGCTCCCTTCAATGCATACTCTCCTTGTCCGCTCTCCTCGTCCGATCACGTTACCCCCAGGATTCTCTGGATTACCCAGTTCCCCGTCATGTAGAAAAATATCCGATGATTGCTACGAGGCTTCTCTCCCTAGTATGGTGACCCTGTTAGAGATGGCCCAAGGATACGGTACGCAGTCCTTGAGGTGCCACCGATGTTGTCAATCCAAACATTGTCCCGAGACTTATCATGGATACGCAGTGGAACCCTCTTCTTGACAGCAGTAATTTGGAGCCCTCTGACTGGGTCAGGCTTGCCACCGAGATCGAGCTCAACTACACATTTGATGCATTCGTGATTCTACATGGAACAGGTTTAAGCCACAGTATTAGCTCGGTGCCAAGTAGTTGACTCCCTACGTTGACCAGACACGATGGCTTATACATCAAGTGCTCTGAGCTTTCTTCTTGAAGACCTTGGCAAGACCGTGGTATTGCTCATATTATCAATCTCTATATGTCGCATTAACTGTAATAATCAGATTCTAACCGGGGCCCAGATTCCGTTATCTCAACTGAGAAACGATGCTGTGGACAACCTCCTTGGCGCGTTATGCATCGCTGGTCAATTTATTATCCCGGGTATGGATCCTTACCTTTTTGAACGCGTATTAACAACAAGTAGAATGCTGTTTATTTTTTAATCATACGCTGTACAGGGGCAATCGTGTATCAAAGAGTTCTTCATATGACTTCCAGGCATTCGATAGTCCCAATTTTCCGCCACTTGTGAATGGTATGATAATATTCCGCAGGTGTCTTGATTCTCACTCCCTCTTTACCCAGTTGGGATTGATATTGTGGTCAACTGGAATGAAGCTTTACGACAACGTAGCACAAGAAAATTTCGTGCGCATAAAAGTACGTCTAACGTCAGCTCCGCTCGTATTCTTCGTTTGTCAAACACATCATGACCGCTCACACGACTTTTGTTCTTGCGTTAATAAGACATGTGCACTGATGTTGGCAAGTTCAACAATAGCTCTACGTTCTAGTAGGCTCACCAAATTCCAGCAACCTTGAGATTATTTCCTGGCATCACGGTCCCAGCCGTTCGCGCATTCTTAGCCCCTCCTATTCAGGGCGTAGTCCTGGAGACTTTTGGATCCGGAAATTCTCCGAACCGACGTGAACTTTTAGACGTTTTACATGAGGCTTGCTTGAGAGGTGTTGTCATCGTGGCCATTTCACAATGTGCCAAAGGCAGTGTTTCGGACGCATACGAGACAGGTAGAGCTTTACTTGAAACGGGAGTTGTTCCCGGGGGTGACATGACTCCAGAGGTAAATAACATTCCTCTACACATAATCTCGCTGAAGTTCCGTGCCAGTGTGCCTTGACAAAACTAGGCTATTTGCTCTCAAAACCTGAGTTGTCGCCCGAACAAATCGGCGCTCTGGTACGAACACCACTTAGAGGAGAGCTTACGCTGTCGGCTCCACCCCTGGAAAGCCAGGCACCTGTAGACGACCGTCTTGAAAATGTCCAGGACGTTCTATCACATATCATTCGAATATCTTCTTCCAGAGCAAATCCATCTACCTCCACAGCATGCTCCGAAAATGGTACTACCGCAGTGGCCCCTTGGACTTGGACCAATGCGGAAACATTGAATGCCGAATCTGCACTGCTACCTCTGTTAATTCATCTCGCAACTGCACGGAATGATCTAGAGGCACTTCTATGGTGTATCAATTCTACCGTGTACGAAGATGTTTCTCAAGGGACAGAATCTGCTTCGGCGGCTCGCGCAGCAGGGATTGTCAACTGTCTTGACGCAGCCTCTGCCCGCTCTCCACTCCATGTTGCCGCGCTGAACGGTAGCTTCGAAGCTGTGGTACTGTTGCTTGGTGCAGGGGCATCGGTTCACATGAGAGACTCTTTGGATCACACCGCTTTGTACTATGTGAGGGCTCTTTGCTCTAACCGTATAAGAAGTCTGACCTTGTTGGTTTGTTTTCTTCCTGAGGCGGCTCGACAGGGACACGAAGTAATCGTAGACAAGCTTGTGGAAGCAGGTGCTCTGTTAGGAGGCTCAGATATCACAGGGGGGTTCGTCTCCTTAGCGGTAACGAAATCGTCGTCACAATCAGCTCAATCAAGTCTGCATACATGGGTTAAGGCTGGCGCAAATATTGATAGTTGAATCCTGTGGGGTAAAGATGAGATGCATTTCTAACTGTAGTTAGTCATGTAATTAAAGCTAGATCAAGAGTGGCCCGACATGAGAACTAAGTGCCACCAGGTAGACGAAGGTAAAATCGGGCTGTATGTTAATCAATCGTCCTCAACTTCCATATGGGATGCATCACTCTGATTTTCTTCATTTTCACCCTCCAAGTACGATGTTAGAGTTTTTGTGAACACATTCATCTGCGCTTTCTGAAAGGTGAAGGGGCTGGCCAAGAAGTCCAATTGCGCAACAAAGTCCGCGGCTTCCCTCTCCAGCAATTGCGGGGTATAAATGACCTTCTCAATAATGCGCCCTCCCCGCGTTGCACCTGAAGGGGTCCCTTCCTCAGCCTCCTGAAAGAATTTCAAGGTAAAATTGAGACCTACAGAATACTTTGCATTAGCATGTACAAGTCGTCGAAGGTGGCACGTACTCTTCTCGTTACTCGTAGTCTGAACACAGCTGTACACTGCATCTTCTTCCTTATACTGCCCAGGTTCGTGTCTCACATTCGTAATCAAAATACCCGTCAACTCCTCGTACAAGCGAATGACATTGCCATGCTTCGACTCGGCCGATTTGGAGTTATGCTTTGAGCTGGAAGGCGGATTTCGAGATGTCAAGGCTTTCGTATTCTCAATTTCTGTTTTCAGGTCTGCGCGAAGAAGCTGAACTGTTGAAAGGAAGATGACAATTTTAAACCCCGGACAGGAGAAAGAAGAACTCATACTCTGTTCATCTAAGCCTTTGATGTGAATATCTTTCTCATCGATCGTCTTGTCTTTTTCCTTGACGGTTTTCTTTAGTTTGCTTACTTCGCGCTGGAGACCCTGCTTTTCGTCATCGGCGGTTTCACGAGTCAGGAAGTGCAGAGATGTGCCACCGCCAGACAGAGACAACGCATCCGCACGAGACAGAGAGTCTTGCAACTCCTTGATCATGTCATCTTGGGCTGCGTTCCATATGAGATAAGTTAGGCCCAATCAAATGAATCAATTAGCGTGCCTTTCAATCGAATATCATACTGAGTCTTTTGCTCAATCATTAATCTTTCTGCCTCATTTTGACGCAATTGAAAGGCTTCATCCAATTGGCCCGACAAACGATCACGCTGTTGTATGACCTACCTTCCAGTGACGTTACTTACGGCTTGCAAATCATAGGTACTACTTACGTCGTCGAGGTTCTTTTGTAGACGGGCCAATTGCACGTGCAAACGTTCAGGATCCCTTTCCTTCCCACTGAGGACCATGGACTTGGCCATTCGCGATGCTCCAACATCGGCATCTGTTTCACCTGCAGTTTCCTCCTCACCGCCTGTCTTTCTCTGTCGAGCTGAACCTCCGACGACGGCTTTCCCTTTGGCCTTTGAGCTGAAGGACCTACCATTGGCAGCGGAACCAGGGGTTGTGGCTGTTTTTCCTCGTTTTGCAACAACGGGAGGTCTCTCCTCCTCGTCTGAGGATATTGGGATAGCTTCTGCTGGAGTGCGTCTCTTTTCTGTATTGTCAGTGGATGTCGGGAGTTTTTTCCGCTTGGATGGTCCTGCTACAATGTTTGACGCGGTTTGTGGAACCAGCTGGGGTGATTGTACATAAAGAGCTGATCATAATGTCTGTGAGATTTCATCCTAATGCGCCGTAGGCGGCGTGGACGCACCGAATTCGTCGCCGGAGGAAGCCATCTAGACATGCACGTTGTCACGTGATCAGCTGGGCATAGTCTGCTTAGTAATTTTAAACTCAACCTGTGGGCGTCGTAATGTACAAACAACTGTAAACCTTCGCGGGCTCGTGAGCCACTTTACGTTGTCGTTAACAACCACTTGGTTTACAGAGCACACGATTTTGAGGTGAGTACTTTTCTTTCCTTCCGCCACTCCTTCGCACCAACTCCCATCCTTATTCCTTCACGAACCTCTTTCTCCGAAAACCCGCACTGCACTGCTATCGAAACACCTCAGCCGCTCTTCCCCATCCCCAAACCCCGTTCCCATTGTGCTCGTGCTTTGCTAACAACAATTTCTCAACCTCAAATACACACTGCGATTGTCACCACTTCTGCAATTTCACATAACGTAACATGTCCTCAGACAACGCCGCGAAGAAGAGGTCCCGTTCGCCCTCTGACGAGACTCCCGAGAAACAGCATAAAAGGGCCAACACCGGCGCATCTCCCATCGCGGATGATTCGGCGCAGTTTGTCTCCGAGTCGTCGAGTTCCGGTCCTACGATAAACGACGTTTCCATGGTCGATTATAATGCTCCCATCAGAACCACAACTGATGTACCTCCTTCTGTCGTGGAACCCCACTCTGCCCAGCCATCTGCCCAGCGTGCCAAGATCGAAGGCGATAGTGATGCTGCAGGTACTGCAGCGTCCGCTGTAGCAAGCTCGAACGCCTCCAGCCCTGCGGTGACAGCACCACCCCAGACGTCTACGAGCGCTTCATCTACTACCGGAAACAACTCTAGCCGGGGTCCGGGCACTGGAGGATCGAGTGGTGGTACTTCAGCACAGATCCACATGCGTTGCCTCATCGTCACCCAGGATGCTTCTATCATTATTGGCAAGGGAGGCTCGCATGTCAATGAGATCAGGGAAAAGAGTGGTGCACGAGTAATGGTGTCAGAGAGTATTCCAGGAAATCCCGAGAGAATACTGAATGTTAGTGGTCCGCTGGATGCTGTGTCAAAGGTGTGCTTTCATCTTTGCCATTTTCTCTACGCAGTCAGCGTTAAGTTCACACAACAGGCGTTTGGTCTCATTGTCCGCAGGATAAATGACGAGCCATTTGACGTTCCCTCTGTTCCAGGAAGCAGAGCCGTGACTATCAAGTTTATGATTCCGAATTCGAGAATGGGGTCAGTGATAGGCAAACAAGGGACTAAAATCAAGGAAATTCAGGACGCAAGCGGAGCTAGGCTGAATGCGAGTGAGGGAATGCTCCCTGGTTCGACTGAGGTTAGCACATATCACATCTTCTCGGACACACCGCCCATCTCATCCTAACAGCGCGTGCTGAGCGTTGCTGGTGTTGCTGATGCCATACACATTGCTACATATTACATCGGGAACATCCTGATTGAAGCTAATGATCGCATGCCTTCCACACTCAACTCGTCGTATCGCCCATCAAATCGTGCGCCCCGTCCACCTCCTGCTGTCGCTGGGCCCGGAGGCTACCCGCCTTATTCGAACCCTTACACCTACCCACACCAACCACCACACCCACATAATCCGCCGCAGCAATTGCAGACGCAGCAAATATACATTCCTAACGACCTCGTAGGATGCATCATTGGGAAAGGTGGCAGCAAAATCAACGAAATTAGGCATATGAGCGCGAGTCAGATCAAAATCATGGAGCCTGGCGCAGTCGGGAGCGTTGGGATGAACGGCGGCAGCGGGCAGCCAGGTGGAGCTGCGCCCAGCGGAAGCGAGAATGAGAGACTAGTGGTCATTACTGGCCAGCCTGCTAACATACAGATGGCGGTGGGGTTGCTGTACCATGTGGGTGTTTATTATTTCAGTTTAATATCAGACTGTTCAACCGCCTGCAGCGTCTTGAACAAGAAAAACAGAAGCAAATGCTACACGTCCAAGGTGGCGGTGGCCCTGGCAGTGGCTCTGGCCCTTTGCGGTAAAGTATGTTTTACGTTACTTCGTGTTTGGTGTTTTGCCGGCGCTTGCTACGGCTACTAAGTACTAATGCCGGATTTCCGTTTTCTCTTTCTTCACGTTCGCATCAAGCCATCGAAGTTCGAATTTGTATCGGGGCTGGGCGGTGTATAGTGAATGGCGAACGAAGAGCAAAAGCTATGGACGTCAAAGTAGCTCCTTGGTGTCGAAATTCAAACTGTTACCTGAGTAATAGAAAGTGTGACCTTCCATCGCGTGGTGTCACGCAGCTGCAATGACACGATCTGTGCGAGCACTACGTACTATCACATCGTATTATTCACTGCGTGTACTTTTGTTGCCATGCGAGCGTGATCCAAGGCTATCTGGTTGAAAGCAGCCATACGATCTTGTTAACAAAGGGGACCCGAGTTATCTGAATTTGGCAAGCCGATACAGCCATCGATCGTATAAGTGCAGCCAGGTTTCTCTATTATAAGTCCCCTTGTAAGCCAACTTAGCCCTACCCTTTCCCTGCATTCAATCTCATTACTTGCACGATCCCAGAGAGCTATGGAGATCCAGTTAAAGCAAGTGGAACGCCTCGCGACTTCTTACGACGTAACACGTGCCATCGCAAAGGTCCTCCACGGCCAATCGTTCGTCGCAGCTCATTGCCCGCAACAGTCGCGTCCAGTCAACTTTTCAGTTGTCTTGACCCCAGATACTGTCCCAAACTCTATCAGAAACGGCGGCGCTGGCACTCTCACCGTACCCTCTGTCCGACTTGGACAGGATTTTCTGAGATTTTTGCACACTCGGAGGGTCAAAGTAACAGTACTTGGCCGCAATGTTCAATTCTCTTCAAGTCCCAGTATCCCGCGTCGTAACCTTATAGACACCCTCACTAAGGTGAACCTTCTGGTCAAATACATAGAGATCGACTCGACTCACCTGATGCTATCTATTCCTGAATTAGGTTCCCTACCAGGATCCGGACATCATCGAAGCAAAGCAGGAGATTTTCAAAGAGCTCGACACGCAGCTCCCGGTTCAAACGCTCCAATTTGGCGTCTTTGTTAAACACTCGAGTGGTCGCGTATTTTCGCCGGAGTGGGAAGAAGATTACCAGGAGCATGGAGACGCACGATTGGCGTTTGAGCATCAGCATAAATTGCTTCGTCTCAAAATTGGTGATCATAGTGACACCATTGCTCACAGTGTCGTGATAACTTTCTTCAACATGAAAAGGATATTCATCGGATGGGATTATGGGCAGCCTTGTCAGTCTTACCCTGGCAAATCTCGATTCGCTCTAATGTTGCTCATCGATAGTCATACTATTTCTTTTGACGACACCCCCCGCTTTTGAGTCGGAGTGCATGTATCGGGACACTGAACGACAAAAAAAAAATATTCGACATCGAGTATCGTCATTTGACGAGGCACACGGTCGCGTAGCTCCTTACGCACATCAAGTCAGGGTCGTCTTAAAAAATGGCGCGGACCTGCAGCAGTTTGAGCGCATGTGTCAAAAAGCCGAAACATTATCCCCGGTTCGTTTGCGCGATAGGACAATTGAAGTACAGAAGCAGGACATATTTTCTTCGGCCAACTTAAGAAAGGTAGACCGTTGGCTTGCGACATTGGACTGGCCAGTCGCTTTTCAGTGTGATGCACTTCTCCGTAATCTCCGGCTCAATACACTCGAATTGCTGGCCTTGCAGTCTCAGGTTGAGGACGTTTCTCGTCGGGGATCTCGATACGCGTCGCAGATTTTACGACATTATCATACCGTCCTTCGCTCTCTGCGCAAAGACGAGACCTTTCTTGATGCGTTTACCCGAGCTGGGCAAGAATATGAACAGCTAATTGGTGACAACAACGCGCATTCTGATACGCGTTTTTTCAATGCACACTATGTTAGCTTTACACCTACCGCGATCAGACTCGACGGGCCATATCTACACCAGAGCAACCGTGTCGTAGGTCTCTTGTGTCATATGCCTGCCTATCCTGCCTTAAATAACGTTTTAACCTTAGATTCGAAAGTATGCTGATTACCAGGAATTCTTCATCCGAGTGGCCTTTCGAGATGAAGATCACTTACAGTATCGCTGGGATCGAGAAGTAGACGGTGCGACCTTCGTTCGTGAGCGAGTCGGCCAAATCCTTCACGAGGGCTTCACTATCGCAGGCCGCGACTTTCAATTTTTGGGGTATAGTCAATCGCAGCTCCGTTCGCATTGTGTCTTTGCGGTCTCTCCATTCCAACATCCCGAGAAAGGGCTGGTTACCGCCCAAACAATCCGGGAGGAGGTTGGAATCTTCGACGATATCCGACGCTGCCCAGCACTCTACGCTGCTCGTGTGTCTCAAGCGTTCAGTGGCACAGAAGATTCCGTCTGGCTCTGCTCCGACGAATGGGATGAGATGGATGATGTGAAACATCACGGGCGTACTTTCACTGATGGAGTTGGGACCATCTCATCGGAACTTGCCAAGAAAATATGGCAGAGTCTTAAGATACCATCTGCACCATTCGAGCCGGCTGCCTTTCAAATCCGTTTCGGGGGGTATAAAGGCATGGTATCTGTTGACCCTCGTCTGGTTGGGACCATGATGCGTTTACGGCCTTCCATGCGGAAGTTCCATGTCTTTGAGACTGAGGCCATGCCACTGGAAATTGCTCGTGCTTTTGTATACCCGGGACATATGTACCTCAATCGGCAAGTGTATACGTGAGACATCGCAATATTTTTTCCTGATATATTCCTTCCTCAGCCCTTTGATCCAGATCCTGGAGGATTTGGGTATCCCCAAAGAAGTATTTCTTCGATTACAACAGGAAGCAGTGGCAAATGTACAGATTGCCCGGAAGTCCCTCTTAGGCTTTGCAGGTTTATTAGAGTCGCATGCACTAGGTAAAGCCTTTTCATTGTCATATCTCATGCGATCCTTGGACAGCATCGGCTGTGGAATGGAGCACCATGATCCATCAAGAACCGTCGGTACTCTGTTTTTTCGGGGTCTAGTTGATACAGCAGTACTCTCTGTCCTCCGCGACCTGAAACACAATGCCCGCATACCAGTGCCACAAGGCTGGAATCTTGTTGGTGTTGCAGATGAGGATGGGATATTAGGTCCAGGTCAAATTTATGGTGGGAAATTCGGTTTTTACTGGTTCTGTATTGTACTCAATCGATTGTGTAAGCCTGTATCTGGGAACAGGATATGCAAGGCCCCAAATTTTTGAATGGTCCTGTCATGATTTCTCGCAGTCCTACTGTTCACCCTGGGGATGTTCAAATGGTTTCTTCGTTCTCCTTCCCATGCGGTTTGCCAGGAACTGACTACATGACAATAGGTCATGGCTATTGGTCCTCCTCCTCCTGGTTCTATGTATGAGGCGAATCCCATGGCCAATGTTGTCGTGTTTCCATGTGAAGGTTGGTCACTTTGTGTTCTGTCTTCTCCATCTCACCCTCCTACTGAACGATGCTCACCAATGTAACAGGGAAACGTGACCTTGCGAGTTGCCTGGGCGGTGGAGACCTGGACGGTGGGTCTAACCCTTGTATCGTGCGAACTGCCGAGTACTGAGACAGGAACACCAAAGGTGACCTATACCTCGTCTGCCAGTTCCATCAACTGCTCGTTCAGCCAGCATGGTGTCATGCACCAGGCGATTATCTTCCCGCCACCAAGAAATACATAGATAGGCCGAGCACAATCGACGACGTGGCTGACTTTGTTGTAGAGTACATCAATTCGGATATGGTCGGGTACGTTTACCCAGGATCCCGAGAACATTTCGTAGTAACCCTGATATCCACCCTAGTCTACTTTCTACCAATCATTTGATTCTCAGCGACCAAAGTCAGCGCCTTTTGTCCTTTTCATTATCGTGGATGCTGAGCTACGAAATTGCAACAGGTTCCTTCGGCACGCTGGATCGCGATTGCCTCAAACTGGCAGAATTATGCAGCATAGCTGTGGACTATCCCAAATCTGGGACTCCTGTGAACATGGCTGACACGCCTCGCTTCCTTATTCCTTACAAGCCGGACTGGAAGAGCGGTGAAGTCATCAATCCCCGCTGGACCGACTATTATGAGTCTAGTCGAGCCATAGGGCATCTTTTTCGTGCCATCGTTCTGGAGGAGAGTACCACGGAGCTTTCCTTTGACCCGACATCAATACTAAAAGACATGTCGAAACCTTCTGGACCACGATCACCCCCAGTCGACGCCATCACATCGACACTATTACCCATCATTGAAGACCGCCTTCGGGATTCGCAGCATGTCATGGCGACCACTATCCCAATTGAAGACTACCTTCGGTATTTGGAGCATGGCATGGCGGCCACTATCCCAACCCTATTCAGCAAATATTGCTTGCAGCTCAAGTACATATGCGTCACGCATACTCTCTCTCACGATCCTAGCATAAAGTTGAAAGAAGAGGAGGTCGTGGTGGGGACGATCTTAGCCAAGTGCAGCCAGACTCGATGGCGCAAAGACCGTATTGAGGAGATGCGGATTAACACGAGTCACCTGGTGAGACTCGTCTCTACCGAGCTCGAGGGATCCGATCCGCTCGAAACCTTAGGACGGGCTTGGGCAGCTTGGAGGTATACGCTTGAACACCCCGGAGAATTTGGTCACCGAAGTTTCGGATTGATTGCACTAGAATGCATTTTTAGAGCTATGGATGATCTCCCTGATAGACAGAAGGTTAGGGTATAGGCAGGCGAATCGCAGCAGCTAAACAATACACGTACACACTGCTAACCAGTCGTGGATGAAATGACACGGGAAACACACGTATAACACCAGCTTGACATCAAGCCATGCATGGGGTGTGCCTCTCAGATTCGAAAGGTTTGGGTACGTCAAATTTCTTCGAAGTATATATCGTTACTTATATATATGCTCGCTTAAGTTATTCAAGGGTGCGAGCATCCACATCACAGCATGCACAAATATTCTTGCTGTACCATTGCATCGCGGATGGAGGTGTTAATTCAGCCCGCCCGCCGGGGCTGCTACATAAGTATAATATTACCCGCGACTAGATAAGAACCCACATACGAACAAACTAGCAACACTAGAACTCTTCGCAGCAGACGAATGGTACCATTGAGCGACTAAAACAGTGTTGCAACATCTAAAGGTTTGTTGGAGGGCTACTAGGTCCACTCAAGACTTATCAAGAAACTTGATCTTTGTAACTTAAAGAAAGAACTTACCAGATCACCATTGGCACGTCCTGTACGGGTCTCAGGACCGGATCCTGGGTACAAACCCAGATACTCTGCTGTGAACAATCTGAAGATCAGGTTCCATCGTTTTAGTGTCGGTTTATCTAATGCGGATGCATCATCCTGGCATGTAGAGAGTCAGTCTCCGGACCCTGACACAGTAAGGTGAGTCAAATAACTTGTAATGTGTGCCAGACAACGGGAAAGGGCGAGGCGATGATGTGCAAGATGCTGACGCCTTTTCGCAAAAAAGGGACATGATCATCCTCGATATACCCCACATTATGCTCCTGGCCGGTCCTGGGGACAAAATAACTATCTTGAGTGTCCCAAGTTCTGCCATCTTCAAATGCACCAGACAGCCCCAGGCGACGTTCTGCAGATGCCAGAGAGTCAAAAAGCCATGCCGTCGACAAAAAGTAGGATTGAATTCGTGGTCTAGCATTCCCAAGGAGGTCAAGAAGCACAAGATGCTCTATTGTCGACATTTGAGTCGCGGATGACATAAGTCTGCGCTTCGGGTGGGGCGGTATATATGTAGTAGCCCATTTCTCTGCTAGGTGTCTGGGACACAGTAAATACTGACGTCTCCGTAAACAGTATATATCACGAACCGTGCACCATAAATCGAATCAGTGGCTGTCCAGTCTTTAAACGCTTCCTCGCCATCGAAAAATACCAACTGCAGTGTCGTTTCAGCCAAATCCTCATCATCCTCCAAACCTTGTTCTAGTCGTTCTTGGCGTTGATCAAGTAGCGGGTTCAACGCTTCAGCTACGTCCAGTAAAATGGCACAAGGCGCAGCCGAATCGGTGGCACCTACAAACTGTTTCCGACGTAAGCCATTATCTGTCGAACAGTAAACACAACAGACTTGATTCTGGGGGAAACCAGAGAAGTATTTGCTGTCAAAGTGAGCAGCAAGAAGCAACCTCCTGGGGGCTTCAGGGTTTTTGGTGGCGATGACATTGGTGAATGGTTTCTCTCCGTATGGTGTCATATCAGTAAAAGAATCTTCTTCAACATGCCAGTTCAAAGCACGAAGAGTGGAGACAAGGTAATTCTTCACAAAAGTATTGTTCTCCGTTCCAGCTAACCAACACGTGTATGAGTATTCAAATCATGACAGAACGGGCGAAGGTTGATTACGAGCTCGTGGAATCAAGATCTGGGATAGATGAGACCTAGGGTCTGTAAAATCCACACCTGGGACAGGATCTCGAGACGCAACGAGAGCCGCGACATTGGCTGCAGACAGTTCAGAGAGGGAACGCCTGGATGAAATCTGATGAGAGAGAGATACGAATGACACCAGGAGAAAGTATAAAAAAATCCTCGCTCTCTGTCGGTGACGAGAGCGTGTGCCGTTAGCACTCATATCGTGGACACGTTACGGTCACGTGCCCCAGGACAATCTTTGGCGCTCTTCAAGCTTACACGAAATGGCTGTCTATGGTCTTTGGGTTAGTTTGCTCTAAGAATCTGCGCATCCAAACTCAAGTCTGTTGCTGGACCGAAGGTCATCAACAAAGCTGGCGGTCTCGTCTATCAGCGAAATTTTGCAGGCGAGCTTTCCTCTGATTATTCTTTGGTACAGTTGATTGGAGCGAACTGTTGCAGATGGTCTGGCCCAGCTTACATCGAACGAGTATCTTGTTATAGCGGGCACTTTACACGGTATACATGCAATCACCAGTCGTCTATCTCCTACTGGCGCCAGCTCTGGAGCTCGTGTCATAGAAGCTGAAACATTCAAGCTGACGATCTTCCTCACCGCAACTGGTATGATCATGGTTGATGTAATGCGACCTCACTGTTTGAAACCCACGAACAGGGACGAAATTTGTCTTACTGACATCCCTCAACGACCATTCTGCAGACTCCATTTTGCAGAAAGTCTACGAAATCTATGCGGACGCAGTTATGAAAAACCCCTTTCAAACTCCGGAGATGCCGATACGCAGCGAAGGATTCGATGTTCGAATTAACACACTCCTTGGGACGTCGACGTGAAAGTTGTTAAACTTTGAACTTGGTCGTAAGTCACGATCGGTTCTGACCATAACAGTATCATCTGCTTAATTCGAACCAAGGAATAGACGGTAATGCGTACCAATTCTCGAACGTACATAATCGACCGCTGATTGTCTGCCTCATAGTAGCACTGAGGATACATCGTTGCTTACATCTAGAGCTCCTGACCTGGAGCCCTACACGAAATTTAATTGTTCCACGAAACCAACCAGCCGTCCCACCATTCTCAAACGCTGCGTGTATCATTCTGAGACTTGCTCGAGACGTATTAGCCTGAGACACCGCGTTTTAAGGGTTGGTAATTGTAGTCTGAGAACCTGCAAATTAGTCAGTTTATGTTGGTGCTCGGCAAAAGAGTAGGTGAGGTACGCACCAAATAGGTCTGACCAACCCTATGATGCGTGCACATTAGATACGCACGTCATTGCTTGTGTATCTAAGTGCATCACCTATTCGAATGTGTAAATACCCAAGTGAATCATATTGTAAGTGAGCCTCATTGTCAGATGCCGACCTTGCCGGAACGGCCTCGCGCATATAGTCTACTTGGAACGCAGTGACCTACAGGCACACCTGCTTGTAACAGGTAATTGTATTCCAAACCAGAGATAATTTAACCCACAGACATATATTAAAATAAACAGAGATAATATTATTTTAAATCAATACAAAAAACAGTACTCACCGCGTTTTACGGGTTAGTATTTGTAGTCCGAATATGTGCAAATAGCTCAGTTACTGCGGGCGTTCGGGAGTATTCTGAGTTCAACAACGGCGGGTAAACTGACGCCTCTAACGCGTGCAGTTTGGATTAGTCTGCGGATGCACAAAGAAATATGATTTTGATTGTCACTCCAAATTATATATATATTTTATGGTATGAATTCATGAACTCCTCATCCTATGGGCCATACACCTATTCAGATCCAAGTTACAGCAAACCTATACATGCAAACATTATACTCACAATACAATTGCCACAGTACACATATACACAACCATTTTCATCATAGTCAGAATGTGCTCATGCTATTGAAAGCTCATGTACTAATTAGAGTACAAATTCTCGCATACATACACACGCGATATAATATAAATGCGCTGCGTCATCCAAAAAAAAAAAAAACACGTCCACAAGAAATTAATCCTTCACCTTGCACTGCACCTGCACCACCGCCACTAGAGCTCATGCGGGCGAGCCATCATTTCCCACCCGACCCATACGGGCAGCCGCCACCATCCCTGAAGAGCTCTGAAACCGAGTCCGAGAGTGGTTGCAACCTAATCAGCTCTAAGCTTCTGAGAACTTCCGAATAAAGTACCCCACGCCGCCCCGGTGGAGGAAGAAACCACGAGTACGAAGCCCGTCCCTTCTAAGCCCACTAGTGTATCTGGTAAGTGACATATGATCCAATGAACTTATTATGACGCACTTGTTATCTCCTCTCTTAGTCGGCTTCGGCTTCGGCTAAGACCGCTAAGAGCTCAAAATCAGCCGATACTACTAAGTCCCAACGTAGGCCCTAATTTAATTGAAATACACTTACAGACTGGCTTTATAAATGGACGCCCCGAGATCAGAGTCATGGACTGAATGCTGTGTAACACCGCGCATATAGTCAACAGACCGAGTCCGAGAAACACGATGACACGGCACTTACACGGGCTCAAGTACCACCTCGCGCACGGCGTGTGCTGCTTCGCGCCGCACGACCCTGCGGTGGAAGCGCTGAGGAGGGCGAGTGGGAGCGCGTGGAAAGGTCGTGGATGTGTGCAGTGGACGGGGACGTCGATGGGGGAGAGCAGGAGGGGTGGGGAGGAGAAGAAAGGCTGCGAGAGGCGGTATAAGATTTTAACAGACTGCATGAGTGGAACAGGGGAAGATGCAGACTCAATAGACTCACGTTCAGCAGGTGCAGGGCCCTCCACGTCAGAGGCCTGGTGGGAACCGCGACTGCTTCCCGCACAAGCAGCGGCAGCATGCGGCCCCTGTGCTGTCCGCGCTGTTGCCGTGGGCACATGCACCCGGACACAGTGGCGCACACGCACACGGCCCCGCACATGCACGCGCCCTTCCCTGCGCCGTCGCCGCTCTCGCCGTTCCCCCGCGCACCATGGTTCGTGGACATGTGGTGCGTGCGTGCTGCGGGGCACGAAAAGCGAAAAGCAGACATGTCCATGACCGTGATGTGTCCGCCCAATGCTACTGGCCCACACAGGGCGAACGCATCACGGTCATGGTGGTGAGAGGAAGAACGAGTGTACTCTAATTACATAAGGTCGGGATCCAAAAGGACTTCAGAGAATACTAGTACTTAGCTTACTGTATTAAAACTTTGTTCTATATGTTGCAGGCATATAAGCCCTTGGAAGGGCATGGTGTTGCTTTAGGATGAATATATGTGCTCGCAGCAATGTTATGTTATTATGGGGTGTTCGAAGACCGATCTGTGATAAGTGCTTGGCTAATTTAGAGATATTTAGAGATATTTAGACGACTGACCTCGTTGGGGATTCTCGATGCGATCCACTGGCCCAAGTACCGACATTCAGTCAGATTCTGGTTCGGTCTGGGGTATTCAGACGTTCAACTGTGCTGACATACTCAAACCAGAGACTATTCAAGAATACCTTCAATTATGTGTAGATAATGCTACATTCTTATGGGTTCATGAGGACTTGATCTACAAATACTAATCCATAAAATGCGGTGAGTCACACACATTCTCGACAGCGTCCCCACTCCCCCTTGTCTCTATACCCCATATATGTGTCGTCTGTGCACGCACGTCAGCATCAGCGTCCACGTCCTAGCAGCACCGCACCTTATCCCAGGACCAGACATGATAAGCCGCCCGTCGCCGGAAAAGTCAAGCGAATAGATTTCCTACTGGTGCCCCTCGAACACGGGGTGGATGGGCTTCTTTGTGACATGCTAGGCCTGCAAAAGCAGAAAAAAAAAGAGGCAAAGTCAGCACCCATCACCGCACCCCGCCCGCTCCCCCGCCCTCGTGAACACGTCGCGCCACTCATGTGTATCTGTTTATCCTTGGCACCCATCATGAGGAGCTTCCCGCTGGTGTTACGTATCGAGATTTCCGCTAAGTCGGAACTGGAAAGGACAGCGGCTTCAACTTGTAGGTTGCACCCCCAATGAACTATCGTCCTAGGTATTTCGGAAAATGGGTCGGAAGTCGGAATGTACTGAACTGAAGGTTGGTCGGAACATGAGGCGGAATTGAGGCGGAAGACGGAAGGCGGAGAGACTGAGGTCTTGCTAGACTCGCTGTGCTAAGAACAGGAGATAGAGCGAAGGAAATCAAGTATCGAAGGTGATTATCTGATTGCAGAATAACAGACATACATGACAGGCTTTTATACAAAGAGTTGAGACAACAGGTAATGGGGTAGTACTAAGCAAATTCCGGGGGAAGTGGAAGTCAAGTAGACAATGCGTGGGAACTAACTAATCGGGGAACAATGGGGCTCAAGGGGGGGTTCAGGGTAAGGTAAAACAATGGCAAAGGACAAGGGGTCGGGAAAACATGTCTGACAACGAAACACAAGGAGGGCCGGACATATGGTCTTGATGAACGGTGAGGTGGGTCCGGTGGGTCCGAGTAATAGAGTCGAAAGAACAAGGGAAATGAACAAGGGGCGGGATGTCGGAAATATCGGAGGGGCGGAAAGTGTTGTGGAACTGAAGGTCGGAAGTCGGAAATGAACGGTCATAACAGCTGGGGCTAAATCGCATGCTGCAGATATGCAGGTCCCCGAGCTTCGCGCCGCGGCGTCCTCGACCAGCATCTCGAGTGAGGCAACAAAAACCCAAAAACAAATATGAATCTGACCAACACCGCATCAGCCCAACGTTAACCACACAGAAAGAGAGACACAAAACCGCGGCACACCCTTGGTTCCGCACCACGTCTTCACGCCCATCTTGGAGTTGTGCAATGCGCGGCGTTTGCGTGTTCGCATAGCACTCTGTGGGTCAGTCAGCATGCACCCTTCACTCGGTTGCCCCCCCTGTTCTCGTGTTGTCACAAGCGTATGGTATCAATTGCCAATGCAGAGTACTGATTGTTGAGCTGACTGGCTCTGAGGCAGGGATCAACAGTCGAGAAGGGTTTTATTATAAGAGCCAGAGGCACACCACGAGTGGGTTGTGGTGGTAGGAGTGAAACAGACGGAGTCTGAAACAAAATGAACTTACAAGTACAAGTAGGACTAGTACTTAGTACTATTACTACGAGCATCGCTGTTACATAAAATTTTTTTCTAAGTTCATTTGGTGAATGTGTAGCTCCCCGGATGCATTCTAGGTTGACCTCACATGGTCAAAGCACGTTTGAGAGCAATTGCTAGCAAGCACTTGACCAATTGGCACTAAAGCTTGTCATTGAGGATGGAGGGTGACCAGAATCCGATACCCTCGAGGTAGGACACATGGTCGATTAGATTTGATGTCACTCCCGGGTATTTGGACGTTCACCTTGCCGTGATCATTGTGGAATCTGATTACTAACTAGTACCTTGGTTTATGTAGCCCTGTCTCAAACCATATCGGATCAGGATACGTATTCCGACCGCAAACACTAAGCCCTAAAACGCGGTGAGATAGCACATCAAAAGCTGCAGGTACTGGAGTCTTCACTGACAGCACATGCGTACTACTAGTAGGGCAGATTCGGTGATGCACATAACGTCGGGCATTAATAAAGCTTATCTAAAATACAACAGCACCGCCTGTATGGGCCAGCATGACGACAGTGCTTTTGCTCAGTACTGTAGGCATGTTGTCAACATTATTGAAAGGCACTTGCAACCTCCTGTGCAAATTTGTTTTATTACATTTCGCAACATCACACCGCCACGTGCGTTTAATTGCGGTTTAAATCTATGATTTTCACACATCTAACCGTAGAGGGACATGCCAGCCTGCGCTCCCTTCTCTCTTTGCCTTCGTGAACCGTCTGCGGTTGGCTAGGCACCAGCTCGTGCGTTGACAACCTCAGGGCAGCCCGCAGAGCAGAATCGACTGTATTAGTAATGCATGTCTCTCCTGCCCCTGTTTGTCTCTCGATGATATAAGAAAAAGTCATTGTATTGTCTCAAGCGTTCTTTTCACCACCGCTGTATTTGTTTCGTCTATTAAACTCACCTATCTTCAAAAAACCACCTCTCAATGACTGAAAACGTAGAAAATGGATATCACACACAATCATCTACTTCAGGCACATCAGCCCACCCTCACGTCTTTGAACCCGAACTTGCGCGAAAATGCACCGAAGAGCTTAGTAGGTACAGGAATGTGTCCACTGACAAAGGTTCAGCCATGGTTGAAATCACCCCGCTCATTTGACAGTCGAAAGAATGCATCGGCGAACAACGTGCAAATACCATCCGTGCCTACTTCAAAATCCTTGATTCCGATGAACGAAACCTTTCAACTCTCGACTCCAATTCCGGGCCATCTGTACTCGAAAGCATCAGGAGAGAGCAAGACGACCCAGATGAAGATAGTTCAGACACCAGCGAAGTTCAGGAAGATGCGCAAGAAATCAGTCGAACCAAGAAAAGGAAGCATTGATGAAGCAGAGAGCAGAAGTGGAAAAGAAGAGACAACTCAAGCAACAGCGAAGATGGACAAAGCAAACGTCTTGACACCTCAAAATTACCATGGGAAATCGATGAACTCACATCACCTACTTGGCTCGCACCCAGCCTCCAAGAGATGCAAGTACTGCTCCGACTTTTTGTGGAAGATCGCCGGGCCGTCAAGGCATCAATCATCACCTCCGCGCAACATCCGGAGCTTCCGGACAGCGAATGGGACAGCATCATCCAAGGACGGGCAGTGGACCTCAACAAAATTCTCACCAACATTGTCACCCTCGGGCGAGACGCCAAGCATATTGAACACATCGCGGGACTCAAACTCCAAGTGGAATCCAGCGTCCCAGTCCGCAAAGTCCAGACCCTTGGAGACTGGAAACTCGCTTGGGGCAAAGCATCCGCAGCAATCACCTTTGGCTTTCCACACAGGTGAGGCGAGCTGCAAGCATACGCTGAACACATCACCGAGTTATTCGGAGTGATCAACCCTTTGTACCACAACAGGATCATTCTCTACGATCAATCCGTCCAGGCAAGAGCTTCCTGTCGACAAGATATTCTCCTCTCCGATCTTGGACGCTTCAATGACCTTCGTACCATGCACATCACCTCAATCAGTGTCGGTCTCACTGTCAATCACAAACCAAATTCCTTCGGGGCTAACCCCTCCAGAAGACTCCCTACCAAAGCATCTGAACCGTGCAGATGCTTCAACCTCAGTAAGTGCCCCAACTTATCCAAGAACTGCAGATACCAGCACATGTGCGCCTCCTGTCATCAACTTGGCCACACTGAAGCCAAGTGCGTGAAAATGGCGGGCACCCACTGAAAGCTTTCTCTCTTCAAAACACCCCCGATTCGCATGGGAATTTCTCTGGGAAAACCACGAAATCGGTGAATCTCCTTCCGCTCAAGCTTCAGAAACAGCTCCTCCAGTTCCAAATGTCCCGGATAATGAGATGAAAAATCCTACAATTGCCGCTACCATTTGCAACCATCCCGATCTGTTCAAAATCGTCACCCTGATCAAGGTCGACTGTTTTCAGCACTTGCTTCGCTCTCACCCAAACCAAGCCCTCGTCAATTCAGTATGCAAAGGTTTCAGAGAAGGGTTCTGGCTGTGGGCTGACACCTCCAAACCTGGCTACCCCGAGACTTGGGACAACTCACACAGACCCATATCTGACCCCACTCACAGGCAGTTCCTCAGAGATCAGCGCGACGAGGAAATAAGACTTGGTCAGTACTCACACTCCTTTGGTACAACACTGCTGCCTGGGATGTATAGCATGCCCTTAGGTGTTATCCCAAAACCACACTCGAACAAGCTACATTTGATTAGGGAAATACTCCTGCAACTCGATGATTCCAAAGCATGAGGGCACTGTCAAGCTAGACGGCATGCGGAGCTTAGGCAAAATCCTGTGTCATGCCCCAAAGTGGTACAAACAATTTACTTTCGTCCTTTGGAAAGCTGATGTTACACGTGCCTACCGGCTTCTCCCCATGCATTTTCATTGGCAGCTACGGCAGATTGTGACCATCGACGGCCAACGCTATGTAGATAGATGCAACTTCTTCGGTGGGCGAGCAGGTTGTCACCTATTCTGCACATTCATGGCACTCGTACTATGGATCGCCCAACACGTCTTCGGCTTGTCAGACCTCCTAGTCTATGTTGACGACAATTTCTCTTGGGAGGTCGCTCACCGCACTCTCTTCTACCCACCATACGCGTGCTTCTTCCCAGAGAAACAAACACACCTCCTTCTCATTTGGGACAAACTCGGAATTCCCCACGAATGTTGCAAGCAGGAGTTCGGCTGTAAAGATATCGATCTTAAGACCTTGTGTCACAAGGGCACAACAGAACTTGACCAATGAGTGGTATTCTGAATGCTACGTAGTGACAGGTAAGAGTAAGACGCGATGGGAACTGCTGACCGGTTCCCACGCATAAACTATACAGTGGGTCCCTAAGGGGGCCACTGGGATTATGTAATAACTAGTGTACATGTAGATACATAGGTTATTTACACCCTCCCCCTCTATAGACAACTATAGGGTACCGCCTAGGACTCATAGAGGTCATCCATGATGGCATCCTCTAGTGATTCCGATATGATGACATCATCATCATACGGGGCCGGTGGAGCATGTGACTCCTCCGGAGGCACCTCCACATCCGCGGGGGTGGTTGGGTGAGGGGGCTCTGCCTCACCACTGGCGGGGTTTTCCGCTTGGTTGACGAGGGCGATGTCCTTGCGGAGCATGGCCTTGACGGCCGGGTCCTCAGCCTGGGGAGGAGGCCGGATGTAAATAACCTATGTATCTACATGTACACTAGTTATTACATAATCCCAGTGGGACCCTTAGGGACCCACTGTATAGTTTATGTGTGGGAACCGGTCAGCGGTTCCCAACGCATCTTACTCTTACCTGTCACTACGTAGCATTCAGAATACCACTCATTGGTCAAGTTCTGTTGTGCCCTTGTGATACAAGGTCTTAAGATCGATATCTTTACACCTTTTTGAACTATCCTGTGGTTGATCGCCACGCGACCAACCGATTGTGGATTCAAAGCAATCTTGAAAAAGATCGCTGCATTGACGACTAAACATCATTGATACCGTCCAGTAGACCCTCTACTGTCGGCTGTGAGCGTGATGATTCCATGCAGTCGAAGACGGACACGAGCGTTGAGCTCGCGGTCCACGCCACAGGTGCAGCCCAGTGACATGACGGCTGATGCTACCCTGGACCAAGAGTCCAGGACACCAGAAGACAGAGAGATCGTAGATCTCACCGCCCTCGTCCCCCCAATAGAGGACGAGGAGAGCCCCGACCATGTCTCGCTGAGCGTGGTCGAGGACGAGGTGTCGCTGGGCGACAAGCCAGTGCCACCCCCCCAATCACCTCTGCCCAGAGACAAGGGAAAAGGCAGAGAGGTCTCGCCGTCATCAGACGGCAGAGCATCAACACCGAGACAGGCACAAAGCCACGACTTGAACCGCCGCTCACGAAGTAGAGCGACGATGATCGTCCCCGAAGGAGGACAAAGGCAAAAAAGGCGAGCCCCAGATGACGGTCAGGGCTCGGAATACTTGTGTAAATAACCTATGTATCTACATGTACAATAGTTATTACATAATCCCAGTGGGCCCCTTATGGACCCACTGTATAGTTTATGCGTGGGAACCGGCCAGTGGTTCCCATCGCATCTTACTCTTACCTGTCACTACGTAGCATTCAGAATGCCACTCATTGGTCAAGTTCTGCAGTGCCCTTGTGATACAAGGTCCTAAGATCGACATCCTTTACACCTTTTTGAACTATCCTGCGGTTGATCGCCACGCGACCAACCGATAGTGGATTTGAAGCAATCTTGAAAAATATCGCTGCATCGATGACTAAACATTGTTGAGACCCTCCAGTAGACCCTCTACTGTCGGCTGCGAGCATGATGATTCCACGCAGTCGAAGACGGACACGAGGGATGAGCTCGAGGTCCACGCCCCAGGCGCAGCCCAGTGACACGACGGCTGACGCTACCTTGGACCAAGAGTCCAGGACGATAGAAGACGGAGAGATCGTAGATCTCACCGCCCTCGTCCCCCCAGTAGAGGATGAGGAAAACCCCGACCACGTCTCGTCGAGCATGGCCGAGGAAGAGACGACGCCGGGCAATGAGCCGGCGCCGCCCCCCCATTCCTCTCTGCCCAGAGACAAAGGAAAGGGCAGAGAAGTCTCGCCGTCGTCAGACGGTAGAGCAACAACATCGAGGCGGGCACAAAGCCACGACTCGAACCGACGCTCACGAAGTAGAGTGACGATCGTCCCTGAAGGGGGATGACGGCAAAAAAGACGAGCCCCAGACGAGGATCAGGGCTTGGAATACTCGAGCTCCAGTCACAAGAGCTCGAGGGCTCACACCATCGACCACAAGACGGCAGAGGCCCTGAACAAACAGGTGCAGGCTGCGCTGCACCGAAGCACGCTAACGCGCCACAAGCACGATCAGCTGGCATCGCAGCTTGACAAGGCCACCGCCGCCCTAATAGCAATCGGCAAGGAACTCCACCAGGAGGAGGAGATCAGGCTGCAAGATGCAGCCACGCTGGAGGGCGTCCAGAAAGCCCTCCGCCCACGTGGGGAACGCGACACAACTCATCCGAGCTCGCGGCAGTCCGCAGCCAACGAACGCAGTGGCGACGCGGAAGACCCGTGCCGAAAGGAGCGGGACAAGCAGCGAATGCCGCCGCCAGCCATCCCGGTCGAACAGGACGTAAGGTTCAGGAACGAACCTCAAGAGCAACCGGCTGCCCCAACGGACAGCTGTAAGACGATCCAACAGATCGTTAGGGACCAGGTCACCTCAGAGCCTGACTCTGAAATGACGACCGAGAGCTTAGAGCTCGAAGTCGCACACTGGCAGCGTAAAGAAGCTGCCGCCACACGCGGGCACTCGAGCTACTAGCGAAGAACGCTGAAGAAACAGTGGCACACAGCCACACCGCTCAGCTGCCCGACGAGCAGCTCACGCGAGCCATACAGGATGCACGGCAGGCGCGCGCAGCCTACAACAGCAGGCTGCGGATCCACAACGCGGGACTGACCGGGGACACCAGGCACAAAACGCCCCCGGAACCGAGAGCACAAAATGCTCCCGATCCCGAGCCCGGGGCCCGTCAGGGCATACAACAGCCTGCCCCACGCGGCGTCACAGCCGCGCAAGCGATCCATGGTGTAGAGGACAGGAATTATAGGCAGTAGGTTCGGACTTGGTACTCAAAAGAAGACTAGAAATCAATTCACTCTCTCAGTGAATTTAGTTGTCACTGAGAGAGGGGGGAAATGCAGCTTCGAAAAATCAAAGAAAAATTTGACAAATCATAGAATGAATGTCAGCATGGTTTCAAGTAAAAATCAAAAGAAATACGAATGGTGGAATCTATTTGGCTTGATTTTGGTGCAGGAGCATAAATGCACCCAACACGCCCCCTCAAGCCTAATATATTCCAAGCTTCTCGTTGAGGATCTTTACTCTAGGACTAGGAAGTCCTTTAGGGAGAATATCTGCCAACATTTGTTCTGTTGGCAAATAAACGAGATTGGCTTCTTGATTTTTGATCATATCTCGAAGGAAATATAATCTGATGTCGAAATGCTTGGTTCTCGTGTGTTGTTGAGTGCCATACGTGATTGCAATGGCTGATTGATTGTCTGAATAAACTTGGATGGGTCTGTTCAGCGGTTGGAATATTTCAGAAATAAAATGGCGCATCCAAAGAGCCTCTTTGCCTGCATGGGTCAGGGTGATGAATTCGACTTCAGTTAATGAGAGGGCTACTATTGATTGTTTCTGGCAACTCCATGAAACAGTGCCTCCATCAATATGAAATAAATATGCCGAATATGAACGCCTATGACTCTGTGAACCCCAATCCGCATCTGAATACCCCATCAAGCCGTCTCGATTTCTTCCAAGTGTGAGTTTGTAATGCTTCGTGCCTTTCAAATATTTGAAGACACGTTTAACTGCATTCCAATGTGTGCCACCTGGATTTTCGAGGAATTGTGAGAGCAATGACACTGCAAATGCAATGTCAGGTCGAGTGGCTACAGCTGCCCACATCAGTGATCCTATGGCTTGCCTGTATGGAATCTTCGACATGGCTTTCTTGCCTCTCTCTGTAGAAGGACATTGGTCTTTAGATAATTTAACGGCTGGATCAAGAAGCATAGCATAAGTCTTTGCATCTTTGAGATTGAGTTTTTTGATGATCTTCTCGATGTATGCGGGTTGTGAAATTGCAATGGTTTTCTTCTGCCAGTCTCTTTCGATTTTGAGGTTCAATAGCCAATGAATCTCGCCTAGATCTTTCATACTGAAGACCTGAGCAAGATCTCATTTGACTTCGTCCAGGACTGACTGATTCTCAGCTGTGATGGTGAGGTCATCCACAGCTGTTGCAATAATCACATGCCCCTTTCCGCCACGTCTATAAAATACAGCCCCATCTGTGGCTGATGTAGTGAATCCTAACTTGTGGAATTCACCACTTAGACGTTTGTACCATTCTCTTCCAGATTGTTTGAGGCCGTAGAGTGCTTTATTCAAAAGTAGCACTTCGTCTTTGTCTCTGGACTCATATCCATATGGCTGCTTCATGTAAATAGGTTCAGGCAGTGTAGCATTGAGGTATGCATAGTCCACGTCCATTTGATGAATAGGCCAGTCATTCCTGCAACCTATTCAGGGAGTTGATGACAGACCTAGAGAAGCTGAACCGATAAGGAGAAGCGAAAGGATTCGTCAACAACAAGTGCAGCCGGCCCCAACAGGTCCCGTAACAAGATCTCAAACTCAGAGACAAGCTGGCACACATATGACTATGCTAGCTTATGAGGATGTTGAGGACCATAAAGAAAATCTATTCGACCAAGAATTATCCTCCGAGATTGATGGCATCAGTAGTTATGAGTTTGCCGTCAGTGCGTTTCCAACCGACAGTCAAAACAATGACAAGGCCCCGGATTTGAGTCAAGTTGAACCTAGCAATGCAGATGAAGCTCTGAATAATCCCATGTGGAAGAAATCAATGGACAAAGAGTACGAGGCCCTAATCGACAAGGAATGTGGGAACGAGCCAAACCACCTCCTGGAGCCAATATTGTCGGTAATAAATGGGTCTACCTTTGGAAGCATAATCCAGAAGGGAAACCAATAATGCCTAAATCGAGAATGGTCACCCAAGGCTTCACACAGAAGTTTGGAGTCGCCGCGGATAGACCTCCCCATAGCCGTGGACACCCCGTTCAAGGGGGTTGTAAGGGCAACCCTGGCTAGTTGTGGAGATCACACTACCACACAACTGACAAGGGGAAATCCAAAGTCTGTATAAATGAACAGAGAATACAAGAGAGGGGATTCTCACCTGACAAGGGGAAATCCAAAGAGAAAAGTCTAAGGACCCCCAATGTCAGCGAGCCCGTATTATACTACGCTGCGCAGCCAGGGACAACACTTGGCACCCGCCATCAACCCTGCACCTCCCTGACCCTTGATCGACCCTTGATGTCACCTATTACGCGAGTCGCTTGATTTCCGACACTGTTCCGAGGGTGGAACTCGGAAATTGGAGTGGAACTGGGAAGGCGAACGGAACTGGTGGAAGTTCTCCCAGAAGCGGAATCATTTCCGAGAGCGGAGGCGGAGATGGAATCGGAATCGGAAGCGGAGTCGGAAATGGAGTCGGAACTGGAAATGGAAAACAGGGTGTCCCCTGACATCACCCCCTCTCTAGCGTGCTGCGTCCTCGAAGCACGGGACACGAGGGATTGAAATGCCAACGAGCGGATCCGGCGAGGGGCACCGGGATGTGTCCTATAGAACTCCCCGAGCTTGTCCGGGGCGGAAACATCTTGCTCCGGGACCCACGAATTCTCTTCGTACCCATACCCTTCCCATTTCACGAGGAATTGGAGTCGTCCTCGCACAAACCGGCTGTCCAGGATCCGTTCCACCACATAGTGCTCCTCCCCATCTACAATCTCTGGCAGAGGTGGCGGATGAGCCTTCCGACCTGGAATCGGGTCCTCAAGCATAGGGAGTAACTTCACCACGTTGAAGACGGGGTGGAGGCGGGACATGGACATCGGAAGTCGCAGGCGGTATGCATTCCGTCCAACCCTCCGCGTCACTGTGAAGGGCCCAAGGTAGCGGTGGGCAAGCTTCTGTGAAGGGCGTGTGGTGCGGATGTCACTTGCATCTAGATACACCTTGTCTCCAACTTGGTACTCTGGGGCAGGAACCCGGCGTTGGTTGTAGTACCTCGCCATGTCATCCTTGGCCTTTGCAAGGGCCGACTTGGCTTCCGAAAGGGTGGAGTCCATGCGGTCTCGGAACTCATTGGCCGTCTCGAGTCGGGACTCAGCCTGGCGTGGTTCGAAGCCCATCCGCGGGTGTCGTCCGGAGTCGAGCATGAAGGGAGTCTGTTGTGTGGCGGAATGGACATGGTTGTTGTATTGGAATTCCGCCAGCGGAAGTAATTCATCCCAGTCGTCCTGCCTCTCATTGACAAAGAGGCGGAGATATTGCTCCAACTCCTGATTGACCCGTTCCGTCTGTCCGTCACCCTGCGGATGGTACGCCGTGGTGGTAGCTAGCTTTATGCCGAGCAGGCGGTAGAGCTCCCGAGTCAGTTCCGCGACAAACTGCGGACCTCGGTCGGAAACAACTTGCTTCGGGAGCCCATGCAACTTCCAGACATGGGCAAGGAACAGGCGGGCCGCTCCGAGGGCTGTGATCGTCGTGTGCGTCGGAATGAAGTGGGACACCTTGCTTACCGAATCCACGACGTTCATGATCGCGTCGTAGCCATGAGACTCTGGGAGTTCAACAATGAAGTCGACGCTGATGGTGTCCCAGCGGGATTCGGGAATCGGGAGCGGAACAAGTTCTCCGACGGGTGGATGTCGTTGCGCTTTGGTTCGGAGACAAAGGTCACATGTCTTCACGTACTGTCCAATGTAGCGGGACATCTGAGGCCACCAGTAATTCCGAGCCACTAACTCCAGCGTCTTCCACCTGCCAGCATGCCCAGCGACCCGTGTGTCATGGTGCTGGGACACGATGCGGCGGCGGAGGTCCGCCCCATCTGGAACGTAGACCTTGCCTCTGAAGTGGAGCAGCCCATCCCGTTCCGACCATTCCGCTGCCCGTACAGACCGTGAGTGCCCTTTCCGAAGTTCCTCCACTGCCTTCACCACCGACTCCTCCTTCTCTCCATTCCGATACTGTCTCCGGATGTCCCGGAGCATTTCCGCTTCCGCTCCAACTGCAGTCACTCCTTCTAGGGCGCGGATTGCAAAGAGACTTGGGCGGAGCAGTGTCATATCCGCATTGTCTCCGCTTCCGCTTCCATGATCCGCACGGCGGGATAGGGCATCGGGCTTGCCCATGGTGCGGCCGGGGCGGTGGTGGAGCATGAAGTCAAACCGGGACAGGTGTAGGGACCACCGTGCTTGTCGTCGGTTCAACTTCTTAGACGTGCGGAAATACTCAAGGTTCTTGTGGTCTGTCCAGATCTCAAATGGGCATAGAGCGCCCTCGAGGAAGTGTCGCCACTCCTCCAGCGCTCGGATGATTGCCAGCATCTCCTTGTCATGGATCTCGTAGTTCCGCTCGACCGGACTGAGACTCTTAGAGAAGAAGGCAATCGGATGCCACCCCCCACCTTCTTCCGATGACTGTTGCGACAAGACCGCTCCGGTAGCTGCGTCGGAAGAATCCGCCTCCACTCGGTAAGGGCGAGAGTCGTCGGGAAAGATCAGGACCGGGGCGGAAGTGATCAGCTCTTTGAGTTTGTCAAAGGAGGCCCGTTCCGGCTCTCCCCACCGCCATCCAACCTCCTTCTTGGTGAGGTCGAAGAGGGCACGGGCGTGGCAGGAGAAGTCCTTGATGAACCGCCGGTAGAAATTGACAAACCCAATGAAGGACTGGACTTCCTTCTTGTTCCGCGGCACCGGCCAATCCGACACACCGGAAACCTTGACGGGGTCCATTTCCACCTTTCCTTCCGACACGATCACCCCAAGATACTCTATCCGCGTCCGCTCAAATTCGCACTTTTCCGGCTTGAGACACAGGTTGTACTCCCGGAGTCGTTCCAGCACTCTCCGCACGACTTCCCGATGTTCGGACATTGTTTTTGTGAAGATGAGGATGTCATCGAGGTAGACGCAGACAACCCCTTCTGCTATCATGTCACGGAAAATGTCATTCATCATTGTCTGGAACGTGGCAGGACTGTTGGTGAGGCCAAAGAACATGACCTGTGGCTCAAAGAGTCCTCGGTTGGTGCGGAATGCGGCCTTCCACTCATCTCCCTCCCGGATCCGGACATTATTGAAGCCCCAGCGGACATCCAGCTTGGTGAAGTACTTCGCCCCGCGGAGTTGTGTGATCAATTCGGAAATGAGCGGAATGGGGTACCGGTTCTTGATCGTGATCGCATTCAAGGCCCGGTAATCCTGCACAAGTCTGAGCGAGCCGTCCTTCTTCTTGATGAAGAACACCGGAGATGCCATGGGTGACTTGGAGGGGCGGATCCTCCCTGTACGGAGATTTTCCGCAAGGAATGCATCGAGCTCTACCTGCTCCTTGGGTGACAGCGGGTAGACCTTGCAGTTGGTGGGCTTCGACCCAGGCTCCAACTCGATGGCATGGTCCCACAGTTTCCGCGGAGGCAGGGCATCAAACGACTCCTTGGAGAAGACGTCCTCAAACTCCCGCAGGTACTCCGGAATTTCCGCCTCCACTCTATCATACCTCTTAGAGGCTTCAGCAAGGCGTTGCGAAATATTTCCGGTGGCGCGGATGTGTTCCGCCTCCGGCGGAAGGTTTACGTACAGCAAGCGCTCCCCTTCCGTCAGAGCGTCTTCCAGGCCGAGTCGGATGACGTCGGAATCGGACTTGGAAGGGGGATCCGGGTCAAATTCCGCTTCCGAGTCTTCTTCTGCAAGCAGTGGATGGGGGCCGGAACGACATGTCTGTATGAGCCGTTCGGTCTTCCGCTGCTCCTGGTGCTCCTTCCGCGCTTCCGACCGGCACATGTGACACTTGGCTGGACATCGACTCATCAGTACCTTCCGAGTCTGCCAATTGATCTCCGGGTTGTGCTCTTGAAGCCAGGTAAACCCAAGGATGATGTCTTGCTTCCCCAGGCTGGTGACAGCGAAGGAAGTGCGTTCCGAGTGTCCATCGTAGCGGAGAATTGTGTCCACTATCTCCGTGATGGACCCTGCCTCATTGGGGCTTCCATCCACATTGAACACCGGGATTGCACGTTGCAACTTCCGCGTCGTCAGTCGGTTCCGTTCCACATAGTCCCGGTCCATAAACTGACCAGTGGCCCCGCAATCGACAAGGGCGGGTCCGGATTTGACTTCCGCCGTATCTGTCGTCTGGATCTCTACCTTAATGACTAGTGACTTGGGGCCAGGGGTGGCAGCAACGACATAGCGCTTCGGAAGGCGTCTCTCCCAAGGGCGGATGCGGGATGGACGGGGTGTCGGATTTGGCTTTTGTGTGACTTTATCCGGTGGGTCTGTATGAAGTGAGGGGAGTCGGGGCTTTTCATTCTCTACTTCAAGACAGGCAAACCGGTTATGTACAGGCAGCAGGGGCACACATCTCACCCGCTGCGCGTCACAAAATCCGACGCATCTTCCGCTTCCGATGCGCCATGTTCCGCATTTTCGGAAACTCCTTCCGCAGTAGGCACTCTGCTTATGTCCGCAAGTGCGAGGAACTCTGGAAGGAGCTCGAGTTTCTCCTGTGTGGTCATAAGCCGGATGTCAAATGCTTGGGGGCACTCGCGGGCATAGTGGCCTGGTTGTTGACATCGGAAGCAGGTGATAGTTCCGCGGCCTTTTCCGCGCATGCAGTCAACATCCATCGGGGCAGGGCCACTCTTCGAGGGAGGAGGGCTATGGTTCCTAATAGGAGCGGGCGGAGAAAGCGTCGGAAATACTTTCCGCATGGGAATGAATGCGCTTCCGGATTTTGGCACAGGTGGAGTAGGATGAGTGGAACTGCGCGTCATATTCCGGCTCGTCTCCACGAAGGCCTCATTTGCTTCCCTGTTCCGGGACACCCTCTGTGCAGCTTGGTACCACCCTTCCGGGTCATCAAAGTCCGGAGCTCCATCCCCAAGCAGCGCAACTTGGTTCTGGAGTGTCGGATCGAGTCCTCGTCGGAATTTGATGACGATCGTCTTGTCGTCATCATACTCCGCAAGGTCGATGAGCTCCTGGAAGCGATCGATGTAGTCATCGACCGGATCCTTGGCCTGGTACCAGCTGGTCCCCTCGAGCTTCGTAAGGGCTGTGAGCTGCTCATTTTTCGGGCAGAACTGGTCGGAAAATGTTTTCTCGAAGGCGTCCCAGTCTCGGAAGTAGTTCCCCTTGCCCTTTGCTTCATGTCGGATCACCTTGTTTGCAAAACGGGATGCGCGGTCCGACTTGAAAAAGGACAATGCCCAGTGAATCCGAGCCTGGTCGTTCGGAAAGAGGTCTCCGACAATTGCGAAGTAGATGCTGCATGTGTTGAAGAATGCGCGTCCCTTCTCCCGATCTCCGTCAAAGTCCGCCGGAGTTGCGGGTTTGACCTTTGCTAACTTCGCGGACTTTCTCTCCTCCGCTAGTTCCGCTTTTCTGAAATCCGGATCATCCAACATTTCATTTCCACCACCTTGTGGAATATCTAACTTAGCCAAAATCGCTTGTAAGGCTGTTTCAATCGCGTCGGTCTTCATCCGGTTCCGCGTCAATTCCTCCTCCATATTCCGAAGACGATCGTCCGGATCCATGTCGGAAGGAGAAATGTGGGACGGGATTTCCGGGGTTGGGAGCTCGACGTAAGAAGAAGGGCTGTCGTACGCTGTGTGTGCGGAAGAGGTTGCGATCTCCGAGTCGCTGTCTCCGATTCCGAACGCACCTATGGCGGCTGCGACACGCAGTACGACCGCCGGTCCTCTATGGAAGAGACTTTTCTGCTGTAAGGGCAACCCTGGCTAGTTGTGGAGATCACACTACCACACAACTGACAAGGGGAAATCCAAAGTCTGTATAAATGAACAGAGAATACAAGAGAGGGGATTCTCACCTGACAAGGGGAAATCCAAAGAGAAAAGTCTAAGGACCCCCAATGTCAGCGAGCCCGTATTATACTACGCTGCGCAGCCAGGGACAACACTTGGCACCCGCCATCAACCCTGCACCTCCCTGACCCTTGATCGACCCTTGATGTCACCTATTACGCGAGTCGCTTGATTTCCGACACTGTTCCGAGGGTGGAACTCGGAAATTGGAGTGGAACTGGGAAGGCGAACGGAACTGGTGGAAGTTCTCCCAGAAGCGGAATCATTTCCGAGAGCGGAGGCGGAGATGGAATCGGAATCGGAAGCGGAGTCGGAAATGGAGTCGGAACTGGAAATGGAAAACAGGGTGTCCCCTGACAGGGGTAGCCTGGTTCGCACATCAGGCAAAATGGAACCTGATGGTGGCACATGATGCAATCATAAAGCATCGAGTGATGCAAATGTTTCATGCAAACAAGAAACGTATGGCGAGCAACAGGTACGCAGCCAACGACCGCATCTACCTTTCGACACAAAACCTAACTCTCCCGAAAGGAAGAGCCAGAAAAATAGTCCCATGGTACATCGGACCGTACCGCGTTGTCGAGGCTCACAACGACGTCTCGACGGTGACCCTTGATCTTCCCGACGAGCTGAAAAGCCGTCGCATTTTGCCGGTCTTCCATTAGCCGTGGTTCAGCTCGAAAGGTACGAACCCTGTGGTCGCACTGACGTTGCTGTTGAGGGCAACCTCAACCATTGGGCATTTCAATGCCCAGTCCTTCTGATCGTCTCTGACGACTGCACGCAATATCTGGCTGATTGAGCGGTTTGCCCGCTCGGTGGCTCCATCCGTTTGGGGATGGAAGGCAGTTGACATGAGGAGCTTAGTCCCCATGAGTCACTGTAGTTCACGCCAGAAGATTGAAGTGAACTTCGAGTCTCTGTCCGAGACGATGGAGTCGGGAACTCCGTGGAGTCGAACGACCTCCTTCAGAAACAGCCAGGCTACTCCCTTGGCTGACACGCTCGTCGTGGTTGGTACGAGGTGTACAAGCGATGTTAGTCAGTCGATGACTACCATCAGGTAGTCACAGTCATTGGATTTGGGCAGGGGCCCCATGAAGTCGATGCCAATCGACTGCCACGGCCTATCCGGAATGGGTAGGCTGTGTAGTAGGCCTTTGGGCCGTTGTGGTCTGGTTTTCATCATCTGACACCTCACGCACGATGTGCAGAACACTTCTATGTCTGGGCTCATGCCTGGCCACCAATATGATCTTCAAACGTAGTTCGAAGTCTTCAGATGGCCGTAGTGGCCGACTATCTGATGTGCCCGATCGATGATGATTTCGATCAGCTTCCTTCCCCCTTGAAGAACAGAGCGGGGGACGGCAATGACGTCTCTTTTGAGCTGGTTCTTAGTCCAGATCAGCCCGTCCCGGATCTTGAATCTCAGGTGTGCGTCCGGGTGCACCATGATCTTTGTGAACATGGCGTCCCTGTGGAACGCGTCTCATAGGACCTTAGACAGGTCTACACCTTGCTCGATGACCCGGCGCAGGGGCGCGCCGTCATTTCCTGCGGCGATGACTTTGACGTCATCGTCGTCATCATCGCGTGACGCGGCGATGTTTGCGGGCTCTGGTGAGCCCTCGTTTAATGCGGCGGATTCCGTTACTCTCGCCTCTGTCTTCTCAGCGAGGCATTTAGAGCGTCTTGTCACTGCTGTTCGCAGCTCGATATACCGGTCAGTGGGCAATAACTCACCGTCCAGGTCTAAACGCACATCTGCGTTCATGAAGACGTGGTCTGGGTGATTGTCATCACTCGTGTCGTTCTCGTAGTAGCGCGACAGGCAGTCCACTACCTTGTTCTCTACGGCAAAGGCAGTCTTTGCTACGTGATCCGGATGGATCCGGATCTGCTCGTATGCTTCTGACATGTCGAGTTTTGTTCGATACCGACGGCAAGCCATGTTGCTGCGGATGATATCCTGATCCGGGAAGGGTGTGACGTCCTTCACCGTGTTCTCGTTCTGCTGGCGCAGATCGAAGACGGTTCGCAATGTACCATTCTTCTTCGGCACACACAGCATGGGCACGGTCTGTTGCGCGACTGCCAGAATCCACCACTTTGCAGTGGTGTATTGTTCTATCTTAGCCAACAGTTCCTCTCGGAAGTGTTCGGGGCATTTCGGTAGTCGATACCGCATGTGCTTGTTGGGATCAATGAGGTTGATCTCATGGTTGATCTCCTGTAGTGGCGGGAGTTCTAATGGAATTCCACTGACTAAGTCAGTGATTCGTTCCATCCATTCCTCGCGGAGGCGAGGAAGGTCATCATCCGTGAGGATGACGGTGGTGGTTGGCTTAGAAGCCATTAGGCGCTGTGGGCGTCTATTAGGTCCCGCGGCGCGCGGAAGCGCTTTCCTCTTCCCCATCGCTTTCACCGTTAGGTGAGAGCACCTCTCCCTACGGTTGTAGGGTGAGTTCGAGAGCGAGTCATCCCGCGACTCGTCCTCCTGGCTTCAATGAGCCAGGTTAGGCTTCGGTGCCTGGGTGATCCTGCTCACCTGTGGCCCCTTGTCCTCGTTCGTCGATCCGTCATCGTCGAACGAGACCTTGCCCGTGGGGATCACCTCGTTCCCCTTGCGGATCGTCCCTGGGCTCGAGAAGTGCAGGGTTATGCCGAATCTCCTTAGGAACGGTGTCCCTAAGATAGTGTCGTAATATTCGACGTTCGCTACGTCGAAATATTCGTCGTATGTCTCACGACCAAATTTGATGGTCGTGTTCATTCCATAGTTGATCGTGGAATGGCTGCCTATGCAGGCTAGCTGCAGCGCAATTGGCTGCTCCAGGGAGAATGTCTTCATCCCTGTAGCTCGTGTGAATTCGGGGGATAGCAGTACCCCTTCGCTGCCGCTATCTAGCAGGCAGTGGGACTTTACGCCATTTATTTCCCAGTACCCCGATAGGGTACGGTTCTCACTGCGTGGGTGCATTGGCCGCATCTGTGTTTGCTTTGGTGGTGATACACCGGCTCGGCCACCTTGTCTGGCGTGACCGACGTGCGTGCCGCCATGACTTTCGTGGCGGTTTCGTGTTCCAGCACGAATCTGATCGCGCTGGACCTGTAGGTGGTGTCCTCCACCTCTTTGTCCCATTAATAGTATTGGGACGGCTCAGGGTCCCACTCTTCAGCGGGCGCGTCTCCATTGTCCGGAGTGTCATTGGGTTGGGGATCACCCTCCCCCTCTTCATCAATTTGATGGAGAGAATTTTGACCGAGATCCGTCTCCAGATCTTCAGTCTCCTCTTCGTGCCTCGCGGCCACTGTCCTGATACTGGACTTAAGCCGGGGGCATTCCGCCCTCTTGTGGCCAGGTTGGCCGCATTCGAAGCAGGTTGTGCTGCTTTGGCTGCCGCTGGGCCAATCGTTAGGCCGGCCCAACACTTTCGTTGGTGGGGCAGGTCGTGGGGACTACCCTGACACTTGAGGGTGTTTAGCTTCAGGCGGGCGTCCAGCTTGTGCTGGGCGTGGGGGCGGTAGCCGTTGTCGTGTTCCACTTCTTGAGAACAGGCTGGGCCTGGTCAGGCCCGTTTGTGTCAACGGCTTGCTCCCTGTGAGCTGGGCAGCGCTTGCTGTTGCTGCTGCGCTTTCTGCGCGGCGCATCCCCATGTTGTATCGGGATACCTCCTCGATCATCCGGGCCGTCTCAAAGAGTTGCTCTATTGAGCTGCTCTCGGCATATATAGCCCTTTTTGAGGACTTCGTTGCGCAGCGTTTCGCGCAGCGCCAACACGAACCATCTCCGGAACGTGTAATCGTCTGGCAGCTGTATCATACGTGCCGCGTATTTCGTGAGCTCGTTCAGCATTTCCTGAACGGTTTTCATGCCCTGCATGACCGCGTCGAATTTATTCGATGCGTGATGGTACGTCAGTGTGTGCAGGAACCTTTTTTGAAGGCCTTGCATCACATTTTCCAGCGTCCAGCTGCGGACCTGGCGATCGAAGCATTCTACGTTTCGAAGGAACCACTCCTGGGCTTCGCCGGTGAGGCGAGTGCCCACGTAGCCGACCTGCATGTCTATGCTGGTTGCCCCTAGGAGGCAATTCATTTTCAGCCATTGTAGGATGGCTGCCACGAAGATTTCAAACTCTTCGAGGTCAGATCCCCCGGCATATTGCTCGGGGTGAGCCAATTTCACGTCAGCTTTCACTAGCACAGACTTCTCCGGGTCTGTGTCCGTGGCATCTGCTAACGCCATGCGGATCATCCGTGTGATCCCGTCGTACGGCTCCATTGGTACGACGTCGGCCTGGTCAGGGATTCCCTGGCCTTCCGTTGGGGCCATGTGTTGGGTGCATTTATGCTCCTGCACCAAAATCAAGCCAAATAGATTCAACCATTCGTATTTCTTTTGATTTTTACTTGATGCTGACATTCATTCTATGATTTGTCAAATTTTTCTTTGATTTTTCGAAGCTGCATTTCCCCCCTCTCTCAGTGACAACTAAATTCACTGAGAGAGTGAATTGATTTCTAGTCTTCTTTTGAGCACCAAGTCCAAACCTACTGCCTATAATTCCTGTCCTCTACAGGGTTATGGGCCCCGGAGACACTTCACAGAAGCTTTTGGGTGTTGAGAAGCTTGCTACAGATGGAAGTAATTGGCCATTGTGGCGAGCCACTCTCATCAGCTATTTCGAGTCCAAAAATCTACTCAAGCATGTAGAAGGGAGAGTCACTCGACCTCCTGATCCTCCAGTCATGCCCCCAGGCAATATTCTTACAGAAGCTGAGGAAACTCAGATGGATAAGGCTGAGGAGAAGCTGGAGAGATATCTTGCTAGAGAAGGACAAGCCAAGACCCAAATCATCATCTCAGTGTCAGAGTCACTAGCTCTGATGCTACAGAAACAAAAGACAGCAAAAGAGACTTGGGATGCACTGGTGAATGAAATGACCAAAAAGGCCAAGATGGTCCTCACCAGCCTGCAGAGACAACTCCGCAGTATGAGATGTCCTGAGGATGGAGACTTGAGAGACCACTTGGACAAGGTCCAAGACCTATATGCTCGTCTTAATGAGATGGGAGCCAGAGTTTCTGAAGAAGAATTCATGGACATAATCCTTGCGTCACTTCCACCATCCTATGAGGCAGTCATGAATGCCCTCACCACTTCGCTTGAAGAATGCAGGAGGCCCTTAGTCCCTGATGACATTATTAGGGTACTAAAGGCTCAGTATGACAGGAAGAAAACACTCCTGCAAGAAGAGCAGGTGTTTATTGGTTCATCTACCAAGAAGGAACAGAAGGGCAGAAGGTGCATACTTGCACCAACTGCAAAAAGCCTGGACATTCTATTGAAAATTGCTGGGCTAAAGGAGGTGGTAAAGAAGGTCAAGGACCACGTCAGAAGAAAAAAGCCAAAGGCAAAAAGAAGAAGAAGGGTAAAGCAAAAGTGAATGTTGCCGAAGAAGAGACCTGTTCTGAGGAAGGTGATGATGGGCATCTTGCCTTCACCAATTTCGACAAGTGCTCTAATTTTAATTCGAGCACATCCTCAGGAGTTTTAGTGATACTCGACACCGGAACAATATCGCATATGACACCTCATAAAAATTTATTGAGGAACTACTGCCAATTCTCACAGCCGAGGACTATCCGAGCAGCCAACAAAGGCACTTTTGATGCCTTCAGCTCAGGACTGCTCGTATTATCCAATAAGGTTGGAGATAAAACAGTAGAAGTCATGTTGCAAGATACGTACTATGCACCAAAAATTGCTGCTACCCTCGTCTCAATCGGTCAGTGCGATGATGCTGGCTACGATATTCGACTCGGTGGCCAGAAATGCACAATATCTAACACTACTGGAAAGATATTGATGCAAGCACCGAAAATCAATGGCTTATATCGACTAGACCTCCAGTCACCAAGTGCTCAAGCGCATATATGTTTGTCTGCCATGGAAATTCATCAGAGGATGGGCCCCAGCATATCTCACAGAAGTCCCTACAACATTTACTTAACCATGGCATGATATTGGGCATTGAACTGAGCTCCACAGGCGATAAGATTGTCTGTGATGCATGCATTCAAGCCAAGATTGCACGCAAACCTCTTCCTCGAGAACCCAGAGACCGAACATCAAAATTCGGTGACAGAATTTATTCTGATGTCTGGGGACCTGCAAGGCACCTCACAATCGATAAAAAGTCATATTATGTCTCTTTTATCGATGACTACTCAAGGGAATCGGTGATCTATCTCATGGCGAACAAATCGGAAGCATTCTCAAAGTACAAACTCTACGAGGCTCTAATGCTTCGACAGAGAAATGTGCACATCAAGGCACTTGTTTCTGACCGAGGGGGCGAGTACACGAGCTCTGAATTCAAACAGCACCTGGCCAAACAAGGCACGAAGCATCGGTTGACGGTACATGACACACCAGAGTCTAATGGTGTTGCCGAACGTCTGAACCGAACACTCACTGAGAGAACTCGTGCCATGCTGTTGGAATCAGGCCTTCCTAAGACATTATGGGGCTATGCGATACAGCATGCCAATTATCTTAGGAACAGGACGCATACAAGAGCTCTACCGGATAAAACACCTTATGAAATGATTCACCATGAGAAACCGAATCTCAAAGACATTCACACGTGGGGAGCTGAAGTCTATGTTAAGGTCACTCAGGGAGATAAATTGGCAGCTCGTGCCAAGAGAGCTCGGTGGATAGGAATTTATGCGCAGAGCCATGGTCATTATGTTTATTGGCCTGACTCTCACAAAGTTTCTGTCGAGGGAAACGTCATGTTTGATTCAGAGATGAAGAAGGGAAAAGTCCCAATCATTTCTATTGAGGAATCCAAGCTACCTATGTCTAGAGAGGAGAAGAAGGCCATTCCGGCATCAGTGCCTGTGCCCGGTCGCTTAGTCAGTGAAGAGGCAAAGATCGAAGAAATTGATGAAAGCGCACCAGAGGAATATCTTGAAGCCTCGTATGGTGATACGAGGCTAACAACGACGAATTGTTGCCTCGTCGTGAGGCCAAGTCATTTTATGACTTTGGAGCGAATGACGACGAGGAGTGGCCCGTCGATGAGATTATCGCACACCGATGGATAAACTCGACGGACCGGGAGTTCCAGGTCTGTTGGACCCTAGGCGACGTGACATGGGAACCCATGTCGTCCTGCAAGGACCTTGAAGCCCTAGATAGCTATCTAGAGCTTTGGGGGGTGAGCAAGCTACGCGACCTCCCCAGACGCCGCTAGACATGTCTGTCACGTGCAGACCATGTGATGCGCCGGCCACGGTGCGGTTAAATTTTCACCTTGGATCTTTCCGAGGGCGCATCACTTCTTGGAAGCCTACCACCATCATCCCCACAAAGATGATGCCCCCCAAAGATGGGATGGATGTTGATCCGTCAACGTCCACAATGCGAGCAATGGCCCCGAGACAGGGGGCCGCAGATATTCTCCGTGCTCCAGTAGACCAGGAGCACTGGATGATCGTGGGATGGGAGGACGCCCTCACCATCGTCCACCCGGACGATTGCGCAATGTGTGCGGACTACGCCGTGCACTTAAGGGCCGCGACAGGCACCCGCAAGGTCAAATTGCGGGACGGAGACATCGGCGACGCTGTAAATGCAGCCTGGGGATGGCTCCCAAGGGGCATCGCAGGTGATGCGTGAGAAGAGCTCCTCCGGGACATCCACGACCTCAAAAAAGAGGTCAAGGAGTTGGAACGCGTGGTCGAAGACCACGACGACGTGCTCGAAACCGAGCACGCCAAGATCAAGGAACTGGAGCAGCAGCTGAGCGCAGCCCAGCTCCAGGTTACCCTGGCCCACGTTGCCTCAAAAAGGCCGCGACATGACCCGGCCACGGACCCAGTGGCCGGGCCATCATCACCTCGCGCGACGGCGCCTTTGCCGGCGCGCACAACATTGGGGCTAGCGTCCCGATTGTCGGCACCGACCCTGACAACGACAACGATGGAAGGGCATAGCGCACCTTCCAACTCTGCATACGGCGTCCCAGAAGGATGGGAGTCAGACTCGTCTGTCTGGAAGACGTACAACCCGGAAAGGGCACAGTGGCTGGCAGAGCAGCCAAAGAAAAAGCGCAAGAAATTGTGCGGCACCCCCAACACTGTCAATGGGCTAGCCATTGCAAGGGAAAGTGCGATTAGCGCTTACCTAGCGGCGTCATTGTCGCACACTATCAGCGACCCCGCCCTTCAACGGCAGATAGCACAGGTCGAGGCCCAGTACATCGGGCCTGGCGTGGCCCTGCCTCCACCGGCAGGGACAGTTCACCCTCCCTACCCAGGGGAGGGGACGCTCATCCCACTCGGAGATCCACCGATCTCCAAGATGGGCCTCCTACCACGGCCGGTAGGGAAGGCCCAACAGTGTCGTACTCAATGGTACGACGTCTGCCCGCTCGACGACCCACGCTTCGTCGAACTCCTAGCGTGGGCAAAAGAAACGCCACAGCTCGCATGTACGCACGAGATGATCGGCGTATATAAACACATCGAGCGCGAACAACACGCTCGCAATCCCAAAAGGGATTGTCTCGTGATAGTGGGCGGTACCCTGCACGATATCGTGGCCATCCTAAAGGGTTGGATACACAACCCTGAAGGAATCCCATCAGCCATCCGTGACAATGTGGATGGCACCTTCAACCTAGACGACATGGACGTCTGGATGTGGTTGAAGGCCCTTGCGGCCCGGGTCAAAGGGGTCGCATCACCTCTCAGGGCGAGGCTACTGGACCTATTCGGCTCGACAGACCAATGGTCGAGCCTCATCGATGCCAGGGAAGTGCTGACACCTCAGAGCACCACCCTACGGCTCTCCATCATGGGCCCATTCCCCGTGGGGGGCCGAGATGGCCCCGACATCCCCCTCGCCGAGATCGCGAGATGGTTGGCCCACTACGTGGGGGTCACTCGCGAGTGAGTGGCATGCATTGAACACTATGTTCAACGCTGCATCACCGGCGCGGCATTCAGTGCTGCTGCCCGCGAGGGCCAACAAAAGGTCCTCGAGACCAGCCATGTGAGGGCCGCGGTGCCGCGGCCCCTCACTCACGCTCAGCTTGACCAAGAGCTGGCACGCTTCCGGCCCCCTCCTCAGACTGAGGACCCGGCCGTTGAGGCCATGCTCCGCGAGGACGCTGGCCTCATCACCCAAGCGGATACCGCCGCTAGTGGTGAGGCCTACCAGCCTCACCAATCACCACCGATGACGTGGAGGTGCCCCTGGAGGAGTTACGTGCTCCACCGGCCCCGTACGATGACGACATCATCGTATCGGCCACTCTAGAGGACTCCATTATGGATGACCTCTATGAGTCGTAGTTGACCCCTATAGTTGTCTATAGAAGGGGAGGGTGTAAATAACCTATGTATCTACATGTACAATAGTTATTACATAATCCCAGTGGGCCCCTTAGGGACACACTGTATAGTTTATGCGTGGGAACCGGCCAGCGGTTCCCATCGCATCCTACTCTTACCTGTCACTACGTAGCATTCAGAATACCACTCATTGGTCAAGTTCTGCAGTGCCCTTGTGATACAAGGTCTTAAGATCGACATCCTTTACAACTTGAGCTCAAGTCACAAGAGCTCGAGAACTCACACCATCAACAACAAGGCGGCAGAGGCACTGAAGAAGCAGGTGCAGGATGCGCTGCACCAGAGCACCCTCACGCACCACAAGCATGATCAGCTATCCTCGCAGCTTGACAACATTGCCACTGCCATCATAGAGATCGGCAAGGAGCTCCACAAAGCCGAGGAGATCAGGCTGCAAGACGTGGCCATGCTGGAGAACGTCCAAACGGCCCTCCGCCCACATGGGGAACGTGACGCGCCATGTCAAAGCTCGCGACAGTCTGCAGCCAACGAACGCAGTGACGACGTGGAAGACCTGTGCCGAAAGGAGCGGGACAAGCAGCGAATGCCGCCGCCAGCCGTCCCGGTCGAACAGGACGTAAGGTTCAGGAACGAACCTCAGGAGCAACCGGCTGCCCCAACGGACAGCCGTAAAACGATCCAACAGATCGTTAGGGATCAGGTCACCTCAGAGCCTGACTCTGAAACGACGACCGAGAGCTTAGAGCTCGAAGTCGCACACTGGCAGCGTAAGGAAGCCGCAGCCGCGCGCCGCCACACACGGGCACTCGAGCTACTAGCCAAGAATGCCGAAGAGACGGTGGCCCACAGCCACACCGCTCAGCTGCCCGATGAGCAGCTCACGCAAGCCGTACAGGACGCACGGCAAGCGCGCGCTGCCTACAACAGCAGGCTGCGGATCCGCAACGTGGGACTGACCGGGGACACTCACAAGATGCCCCCGGACTCTAGAGCACAAAATGCTCCCGATCCCGAGCCCAATCCGGGCCCGGGGCCCGTCAGGGCATATACCAGCCTGCCCCGCGCGATGTCGCAGCCGCGCGAATGATCCATGGCCCCAACAGAAGGCGAGGGCATACCGGACCAGGCTGACGTCATACCACTGGAGCCGTACGATGGGATCACATGGATGATCCGCATGGCGTTGGCAGACGCCGCCGACACAGACCTGGAGAAGTCTGTGCTTGCCAAAGCCGGCGTAAAACTGGCTCACCCCGAGCCATACACCGGGGGATCTGACCTCAAAGAGTTTGAAATCTTCGTCGCAGCCATCTTACGATGGCTGAAAATGAACTGCCTCCTAGGGCCAACCAGCATAGACATGCAGGTCGGCTACGTGGCCACTCGCCTGACCGGCGAAGCCCAGGAATGGTTCCTTCGAAACGTAGAACACTTTGATCGCCAGGTCTGTAGTTGGACCCTGGAAACAGTGATGCAGGGCCTTCAAAAGAGGTTCCTACACACACTGACGTACCACCACGCATCGAATAAATTCGACGCAGTCATGCAAGGCATGAAGACTGTTCAGGAGATGCTGAACGAGCTCACAAAATACGTGGCGCGTATGATACAGCCGCCAGATGACTACACGTTCCGTAGACGGTTCGTGTCGGCGCTGCGCGAGACGCTGTGCAACGAGGTCCTCAAGAAGGGCTATAACGCCAAGAGCAGCTCAATAGAGCAACTCTTCAAGATGGCCCGAATGATAGAGGAGGCATCCTGATACAACACGAGGATGCGCCACGCAGAAAGCACAGCGGCAACAGCAAGCGCTGCCCGGCTTACAGGGAGCAAGCCGGTGACACAGACAGGCCTGACCGTGCCTAGCCTGTTCTCGAGGAGTGGAGCATTGCAGCGACCGCCGCCCCCGCGCCCAGCGCAAGCTGGATGCCCGCCTGAAGCTAAACAGCCTGAAGCATCAGGATCATCCCCGTGACCTGCCCCACCAATGAAAGCGTTGGGCTGGCCTAACGATCGGCCCAGCGGCGGCCAAAGCAGCTCTACGTGCTTTGAATGCGGCCAACCTGACCACAAGAAAGCGGAGTGCCCCCGGCTTAGGTTGGGTATCAGGACAGCGGCCGCAAGGCACAACGATGAGACTGAGGATCCGGAGACAGATCTCGGTCAAAATTCTCTTCAACAGATTGATGAAGAAGGGGAGGGTGATCCCCAACCCAACGAATCTCTGGACAACGGAGATGCGCCTGCTGAAGAGTGGGATCCGGAGCGGTCCCAATACTATGAATGGGACGAGGAGGTGGAAGATACCTCCTACAGGTCCAGTGTGATCAGAATCGCGCCGGAAGACGATGCTAAAGTCATGGCGTCTCGCACGTCGGTTACGCCAGACAAGGTGGCCGAACTGGTGTATCACCACCGAAGCAAGCATAGGACATGGCCAACGCGCCCGCGCAGTGAGAACCGTACCCTCTCGGGGTACTGGGAAATAAATGGCATAAAAGCCCACCGCCTGCTGGATAGCGGGAGCGAAGGGGTACTACTATCCCCTGAATTCACGTGAGCTACAGGGATGAAAACCTTCGCCCTGGAGCAACCAATCGCACTGCAGCTAGCCTGCATAGGCAGCCGTTCCACGATCAATTATGGAACGAACACCACCATTAAATTTGGTCGTGAAACATACGATGAATATTTCGACGTGGCGAACATCGAATATTACGACACGATCTTAGGGACGCCGTTCCTAAGGAGATTTGGCATCACCCTGGACTTCTCAAGCCCAGGGGTGATCTGTAAGGGGAACGAAATAATCCCCATGGGCAAGGTCTTGTTCGACGATAATGAATCGATGAATGAGGGCAAGGGGCCAAGGGTGAGTAGGGTCACCCTGGCACCAAAGCCAAACCTGGCTCATTGAAGCCAGGAGGACGAGTCGCAGAACGACTCTTCCTCGAGCTTGCCCTATAATCGTAGGGAGAGGTGCTCTCACCTAACGGTGAAAGCGATGGGAAAAAGAAAAGCGGTTCCGCACGCCGCAGGACCTAATAGACGCACACAGTGCCTAATGGCTTCTAAGCCAACCACCACCGTCATCCTCACGGATGACGATCTTCCTCACCTCCGCAAGGAATGGATGGAAAGGATCACTGACCTAGTCAGTGGGATTCCATTAGAACTCCCGCCGCTGCGGGAGATCAACCACGAGATCAATCTCATCGATCCCAACAAACACATGCGGTATCGACTACCGAAGTGCCCCAAACATTTCCGAGAGGAACTGTCAGCAAAGATAGAATGATACACCACTGCAAAGTGGTGGATTCCGGCAGTTGCACAGCAGGCCGTACCCATGCTGTGTGTGCCGAAGAAGAATGGTACACTACGGACTGTTTTCAATCTGGGCCAGCAGAACGAGAACACGGTGAAGGACGTTACACCCTTCCTGGATCAGGATATCATCCACAGCGACATGGCTCGCTGTCGGTATTGCACAAAACTTGATATGTCCGAAGCATACGAGCAGATCCGGATTCATCCGGATCATGTAGCAAAGACTGCCTTTGCCACGATCCTTGGCACATTTAGGAGCCAAGTGATACAGATGGGAGACTGCAATGCCCCATCGACGTTCCAACGGCTGATGACAGCCATTTTCCACGACTGCATAGGTCGCTTCGTCCATGTCTACATGGACGACATCTTCATTTTCTCGCTCTTTGTTACAACCGTTCATTTCCGACTTCCGCCCCTCAGTTCCGCCATACATTCCGCCTCTCCAATAGTTCCGCCCAACGTTCCGCCCCTCCGACATTTCCGACATTCCGCCCCTTGTACATTTCCCTTGTTCTTTCGACTCTATTACTCGGACCCACCGGACCCACCTCGCCATCCATCAAAACCATATATCCGGTCACCCTTGTAGTTCGTTGTCAGATATGTTCTTCCGACCCCTTGTTCTTTGCCATTGTTCTACCTTACCCTGAACCCCCCTTGTAGTCCCATTGTTCCCAATAAGTTAGTTCCCACACATTGTACTCGACTTCCGCTTCCTCCGGAATTTGCTTAGTACAACACCATTACTTGTTGCTCTGCGCTTTGTATAAAAACCCCCTCATGTATGTCTGTTATTCTGCAATCAGATAATCACCTTCGATACTTGATTTCCTTCGCTCCATCTCCTGTTCTTAGCACAGCGAGTCTAGCAAGATCTCAGTCTCTCCGTCTTCCGCTTTCCGCCCCAGTTCCGACTCAAGTTCCGACCAAACCTCTGGTCCAGTACTTTCCGACTTCCGGCTCATTTCCGAAATACCTAGGACGATAGTTCATTGGGGGCGCAACCTATAAGTTGAAGCCGCTGTCCTTTCCAGTTCCGACTTAGTGGAAATCTCGATACGTAACAGTATTATCTGATTCCCACCCGATAACTATCACTATGCCTCCTCGTACCACAGCTACTTCAGCTCGAGCAGGAGCTGTCGAAGCTCTCTCTTATTTTGGCAATCTTAGATCCGCAGCACCAAGGCACGCGGAACCCTCCAACAGCTCTCGTGCCGACGATGAGCTTTCCGATGCTTTTCCGCAACGTTTCGAAGAAGTTCCCGACGCTAATCCCGACGACAATCCCGACTACGACGGGAATTCGACGAGTAGCAGCGGCGAACAAACAGCAGCGTCATTCCGACGCCCAGCTCCACCACCACCACCTCCACCAGGACCACCTCCAGGCGGCCTCCAGGCGGCCCTCATGGCGGCCCACCCGGCGGTCCCCCAGCGGTCCTCCCGGCGGTCCTCCACCTCCAATTCCACCTCAGATTCCCGCCAACCCAGTTCCGCCCGCGCCAGTTCCGGATCTTGCACAAGCCATCGCCATGCTAGCCGGACAACTCCAGCGCCCGGCCCAAGCACCACCACGCCCCAAGACAAAGGTCCGCGAACCAGATCAGTTCGACGGTTCCGACCCCAAGAAGCTCCAGCCATTTCTGGTTCAGCTTCAACTCAATTTCCGTGATCGTCCCGACGCCTTTCCCGACGACGAACGAAAGGTCAATTATGCCCTTTCCTATCTCCGAGGCACGGCGCTCGACTATTTCGAACCCGCCCTCATGGATCCGTTCGCTCTCGTCGACTGGGCCGACGATTACCCCAATTTCATTTCCGAACTCCGCAGCAACTTCGGACCATTTGATATGGAAGCCGATGCGGAAACGAACTCGATAAGCTTCGCATGAAAGACACTCATAAGATAGCTAAATATATCGTCACGTTTCAGCAGCTCGCTCCTCGAGTCCAATGGGGAGAAGCCGCACTCCGACGCCAGTTTTACATGGGCTTGCCATCCCGCATCAAGGATGAAATTGCCCGCGTCGGAAAACCCGCCACCCTTACCGACCTCCGCAACCTCGCCCAATCCATCGATTCGCGCTACTGGGAAAGACACTCCGAGATTGCTCGTGAAACTTCCGCCCAGAGCAAGAACGACAAGTCTTCCGACAAGAAGTCTGATAAAGACAAGAAGAAGACCAATTCCGGAAACACCAACTCCGGAAACAACAACAACAACAGTTCCGGATCCAACTCCGGCAACCGGAACAACAACAACACCCCTCGGAACAACCAGGCCTCTGGTTCTAACACCAACGCCCGGAAGAGCACCCCGGATCTTTCCGACAAACTTGGGAAGGACGGAAAACTAACCCCTGTAGAACGCCAGCGTCGCATGGACAACAACCTTTGCCTCTTCTGCGGCAAAGGAGGTCACGTCGCTCGCGACTGCACTCGCGCTTCCGCCTCCGCTGCTAAGGCCAAGGGCCGCGCAGCAAAGACGGAAGAAAATCCGAAGCGGTTCCCGCTGCGGATTCAAAAAAATAGTCAGCAGTCCTCCGGCCTCCGCACGAGCTGAGGGCTGTGTTGACCCCATTCGTGCGACAAACGAGGTTAAACTCAACGCATCCGCTCTTTCGTCCTCCGACTCTCTCTCTGTTCCGCTCACTTCCGACACCATTTCCGCACCCCCGTTTACAGCACTGTCGACTCCGGTTCGACTCATTGTTTCCTCGATTCCGACTTTGTTTTGAAACATAAACTTCCGACCCGCAATATTCCGACTATTCCGCTCCGCCTTTTCGACGGGTCTTCCAACACGGGAATTTCCCAAGTTGTGGATCTGTCTATCCGTTTCGCTACTGGGGACAACCATGAAGTTACGTTTTACGTTACTCCGCTAGATGCTAGCTGTTCCGTTGTACTAGGACACAATTGGCTCACCCGATATAATCCGTCGATTAACTGGGCATTGGGTCAAATACAGTTCCGTACCCCGGATCAACTTCCGTCTATTCCGACGTCGTCCGCAAAGATGGCTCAGGCCTCTTCTGCAACTCCGCTCGTGGATTCAGTTCCGCACTCCGGTCCCGCTTTAGCACCTCCGCCCCTCGAAGCTCCTCGAATTGCGCTCGTTTCCGCCACCGCTTTCCGCGTATTGCAACGGCAAGAAGATACGACCGTTTTCCAGCTTCACCTCTCCGATTCGGCTTCAGTCAAGGCTCGTTCCGCCTCGACTTCCGCCCCGGTCGACATGAGCTCAGTTCCGGAAGAATATCGTGACTTCCCGGACGTGTTCAATAAGGCCAAAGCCGACAAACCTGCTGAACATCGACCTTACGACTTGAAGATAGAATTGGAAGAAGGAGCATCTCCGCCCCTTGGACCGATCTACTCCCTTTCGCAAAGTGAACTCCTGACTCTCCGAGAGTTCGTCGATGAACATCTCAACATGGGCTTTATCCGCCCTTCGCTGTCTCCGCACGGCGCTCCGGTCCTCTTCGTCAAGAAGAAGGATGGATCTCTCCGCCTCTGCGTCGATTTCCGCGGACTCAATGCCCTCACTAAAAAGGACAAATATCCGCTTCCGCGCATTTCCGACTTACTCGACACCCCCGCAGGGCGAAGATCTACACCAAAATTGACCTCCGGCACGCTTATCACCTTGTCCGCATCCGGGAAGGTGACGAGTGGAAAACCACCTTCCGCACCCGCTACGGTGCTTTTGAGTGGACTGTCATGCCTTTTGGTCTAACCAATGCTCCCGCCGCTTTTCAGCGATTCATGAACGACGTATTTTCCGACCTCCTCGACGTATGCGTCCTAGTCTACATTGACGACATCCTCATCTATTCCGACACACCGGAAAAACATCGGGAACATGTCCGCGAAGTACTCCGCCGTCTACGCAAACATCATCTCTACGCAAAAGCAGAGAAATGCGAATGGCATCGCGACACGGTCGAATACCTCGGCTACATCCTCTCTCCAACAGGTCTTACCATGGCAGAGGACAAGGTCAAGGCAATTCAAGAATGGCCGGAACCCCGACGTGTTAAGGATGTGCAGTCTTTCCTTGGCTTCGCCAATTTTACCGGCGTTTCATTTATAATTTTTCCGACATTACTGTTCCGCTCACGCGTCTCACCAGGAAGGGTGCCCCATGGAATTTCACTCCGGAATGCCGTTCCGCATTTGAAGCTCTCAAATCGGCCTTCACCACGGCTCCCATACTCGGTTTCTGGATTCCTGATGCCCAACTTGTACTCGAAACCGACGCTTCTGACTACGCGCTAGCCGCCATTCTTTCCATCATTTCACCCGACGACGGAGAAATTCATCCGATCGCCTTTCATTCCCGCACCTTTTCCGCCCCGGAACTCAACTACGACGTCCACGATAAGGAACTACTTGCGATTTTCGAAGCCTTCAAAATCTGGAGACACTACCTCGAAGGTCCAACTTATCCGATCGACGTTGTAACGGATCATAAGAACCTTGAGTATTTTGCAACCACTAAGATTTTGACTCGCCGTCAAGTCCGCTGGTCTGAATATCTCTCACAGTTCAACATGGTGATCCGCTTCCGCCCCGGAAAGCTCGGAGCAAAACCCGACGCGCTCACTAGACGTTGGGACGTCTACCCAAAAGAGGGAAGTAGCGACTATGCCAGCGTTAATCCGCACAATTTCCGCCCAGTATTCTCTACTGAGCAACTGGCATCGTCCCTGCGTGCCACAGCATTGCATTTCCGCTACTCCGCGCCTCAATTATTATGGACACCGAGTCTCTCCATTCCGACATCCGATCCGCACTCCGTTCCGACCCCACCTCCGCAGCCCACCTCGATGACCCCACCAGTCCTGGATGGTCCCTCGATTCCGACGGATTTCTCCGGTACAAGTCCCGGATTTACGTTCCGGACACCAACGATCTACGACTTCGCGTGCTCCAGCAAAGCCACGATCATCCGCTCTCAGGACACCAAGGCCAGAACAAAACCCTCGACATAATCCGACGTACCTATACTTGGCCTCTCCTCCGCACGATGGTCCAAGACTACTGCAAGTCATGCACCACCTGTATGCGAGCCAAGCCTCAACGTCACAAACCCTACGGCCTCCTGAAGCAACTTCCGATCCCGGAACAACCGTGGAATTCAATATCCATGGATTTCATTGAGAAACTTCCTAAGTCATCCGGCTATGATACCATTCTAGTGATCGTTGACCGCCTCACAAAGCAGTCCATCTTTATTCCGACCTATGACACCATCACTTCCGCCCTGCTCGCACAGCTCTTTGTGCTCCACGTCTTTTCCAAGCACGGAATACCTTCCCATGTCACTTCCGACCGTGGATCCGAATTCGTGTCATCCTTTTTCCGCACCCTCGGAAAGGCTCTCGACATGAAGCTCCACTTCACTTCCGGTTATCATCCCGAAGGAGACGGACAAACGGAACGTACTAATCAGACCCTTGAGCAGTATCTCCGCGTCTATTGCAACTACCAACATAGCAATTGGTCCGACCTTCTTCCGCTCGCGGAATTTGCCTACAACAACGCGCCTTCCGCTACCACCGGAATTTCACCCTTTTACGCCAACAAGGGCTACCACCCGAATCTCGCCATCCACCCTGAACGCGACCTCGCCTCTGCAAGAGCCCGAGATTTCGTTGTGGAACTTGACGACCTTCACCAGCACCTCCGAGAGAACATTACCGCTGCCCAGAAGAGATACCAAACTTCCGCCGATCGGAAACGCCTTCCGCAACCGGCATTCGAGATGGCGACAAAGCCTTTGTCAAAGCGGAAAACTTCCGCACCACTCGCCCTCGAAGAAACTCTCTGAGAAATACCTCGGTCCTTACGAGATCATCGCTAAGGCCGGCAGTCGTTCTTTCACCCTCAGACTTCCTGACAATATGCGCGCAGTACATCCGGTATTCCATGTCTCCATGCTTGAACCCGCAGTTCCGAATACAATTCCGAATCGAGAACAACCTCCGCCTCCGCCAGTCGTCATCGACGGAGAACCGGAATATGAGATTTCGGAAATTCTCAACTCCAAGCTCGACAGAAGATACCGCTGCCAACTCCAGTACCTAGTCAAGTGGGCAGGCTATGAAAACACTGACGAAGAGACTTCGTGGATTTCCGCCACGGAACTTGACCACGCCTCTGACCTCGTCTCTGATTTCCACAAGTCATATCCTGACAAGCCTGGCCCCGTTTCCGCGCCCTAGTCAATTCCGACCACTTCCGATACCCCATTTCTTACGGTTCAAGTCAACAATTCCGACTATTTTCCTACATATTTCCGACACTTCAAGAAGTATTTACAAGTCATCTCGACTCACTCCTCCCTCATCGTTCCGCCTCTTCCTTCTCCGCTTCCGCACCCTCTTCCGCATGCCCCATCGGCACACTCACCAGCTCTGTCTCCACCCTCGTTCCCCGCTCATTCCTCCTGCTCCTCTCGCACCCCAGTTGTCCCGGAACAATCGTTCCGCCACCGGAACTCCCGCTTCAGCTGCTCCAAACTGTGACATTACAGTCATCTGATTTTGGAAGACAACACTGTGTTGTTGAACCTCTGCCATTTCCAGCAAAATGTTCCGGATCCCGCGCTGCGTTTCCGGATCCCCCTCAAGGACTCGGCGATATCGAGCAGGGCGACGCCATGTGAGCGTTTAACACCGCTGTTCCGACTGCCCGGTCACCGGAAGCCTTCCGCGCCTTTTTCCCGCTCGACCTTGGTTTGACTTTGGGGTTTCTGGCCCCTCGGTCTCGACTTTCCGCCTCTTCCGCTCCACCCTCGCGGAACAACCGTCCACGACGCACCGCCTCTTCTTGTCACGGCACCGATCGCAAGCGGTTTCCCGCGGATTTTCCGACCAAATACACTCAAGCCCCTTCACCTCGCATGTGTCGCAGGGCGCCTTTTCTTCTTCCCCGTCCCTTGTCCTCCGTTTCCGGGTCGCGGGATTCTCCGGCCCCAACTCCCGGAGGTCGACAATGCGGGCCATCTTGTTCTTCCTGGCCTGTTGAAATTCGTCCGCCCTCCTTTTCCGATCCGCCACAAGGTTCACAACAGGAACTACTTCCTGTTGTTTTCCCTTCCCTTCAGGAGACGGTGTGTTTTCCGCCGTGTCTTCCGACTCCGGTTCGGAATCGGATTCGACGATTATTTTCTGCCAAGTTTCTTTAGTCAGTCTCGGGATGAGACTCAGAACCTTTCCGACTCACCCGGGATTGTTCCGTTTTCTCCGCCACGGCCTTGTTTCCCGCAGCCTTTTGGCCGCATCCCGTTTCCGCTGTTCTTCACGGACGCGCGATTCCTCCTCGCGACGTTTGCGGTCACGCTCCTCCTTCTCTTTCCGCTCCCGTTCCAGACGCTCCTGTTCCTTGCGCTCTTTCTCTTTGCGCTCCTCCTCCAGACGCTCTTTCTCCTTCCGCGCCGCTTCCTCGGCCTCGCGCTTTTCGGCCAACTCCTTTTGCGTGAGCATGTCAGCAAAGTGTTCTTTCATCTCAGCACTGGTCATTTTGGAGAAGTCGACTGGAGTGCTCATGATGGACTAAACAGAAGACGCGTCTTGCTTCCCGCCTATCTTTCAAACTCCGACGCGTTTGTTCACAGGTCACGTGATTCCGACTTGTGGTCTCGCGGGGCTCGACCTTAGAAGGGAGATACTGTTACGACCGTTCATTTCCGACTTCCGACCCTCAGTTCCGCCACTCCTTCCGCCCCTACAATAGTTCCGCACAACGTTCCGCCCCTCCGACATTTCCGACATTCCGCCCCTTGTACATTTCCCTTGTTCTTTCGACTCTATTACTCGGACCCACCGGACCCACCTCGCCATCCATCAAAACCATATATCCGGTCACCCTTGTAGTTCGTTGTCAGATATGTTTTCCCGACCCCTTGTTCTTTGCCATTTGTTCTACCTACCCTGAACCCCCCTTGTAGTCCCATTGTTCCCAATTAGTTAGTTCCCACACATTGTACTCGACTTCCGCTTCCTCCGGAATTTGCTTAGTACAACACCATTACTTGTTGCTCTGCGCTTTGTATAAAAACCCCCTCATGTATGTCTGTTATTCTGCAATCAGATAATCACCTTCGATACTTGATTTCCTTCGCTCCATCTCCTGTTCTTAGCACAGCGAGTCTAGCAAGATCTCAGTCTCTCTCTCAGCCTTCCGTCTTCCGCCTTCCGCCTCATTTCCAACTCAAGTTCCGACCAAACCTCTGGTCCAGTACTTTCCGATTTCCGGCTCATTTCCGAAATACCTAGGACGATAGTTCATTGGGGGCGCAACCTATAAGTTGAAGCCGCTGTCCTTTCCAGTTCCGACTTAGTGGAAATCTCGATACGTAACAATAGGTACCTTCGCCCTCTTTCCACCCCGTCATTTTATGTTCGCACTCCTCTTTCATTCTATTGTATATGTGTTTCATCTATTTGTATCCTGACTGCGCACCCCTATCCAACCCTGACTCAAGACAGCCTCTTTCCTATTCGCTAGCATCATATGAGCATTCGGTATAAGTAGTCTACATTCGCATATATATTCCCCAGTTCAATTATCATACGTCTATCTTGTGCAAAACTTGACCTCACTGTGACCATTGTCTTGAGCCCTCTCCTATAGATTCCTATCTTCGACCAGAGGAGGACTTAAGCACCACTGGTGAGTTTTTGTACTTCACCTTCGTTACCTTAGACTTCATACTACTATCGGGGCTGTCGGCGAAGGGCTCCGAAGGAGCACCTTCACCGGCAAAAGGATTGTCGCTACTTCAACAACCTTTCCGTGACACCTTGCATGTTACATTGCCAAGTGTTACAGGCTACTTTTCTCCGACTGTAGATAGGGCGAGCTCTGTTAGAGCAGTCCTCTTATCCCCTGAACATTTATTGGTTCACCTTATTCGCCAAACGGCACACTTCTTTGCACAAGCTATTCAGGCATTTGATGTGTTCACTAATACACAATATTAACACCTAAAACCAATCTTGACAGGAGTCAAGTATCAGAGTCGATTATCTGATTTCAGAAACAGAGAGCATACATGACTGGGTTTTACACAAAGAGCTGGAACAACAAGTAAGGAGGCAAGAGTAAGCAATTCTGGTGCAAGCAGAAGTAACTATAACAAACTGAGTAAGTAACTAATGCAGAACAAGGGAACTACAAGGGGCTGCAGGGTAGAGTCAAGAACAATAGGCAAAAGACAAGGGGAACGTAAGTCTAATGGACATTGGAACAAACAGGACTCCTGATGTTCCGGACTTGGTGTCTTGCTGTGCTAAGGGTCAAGTATGGAGGGCCAATGGATAGAGTTGTTAAGAGATGTAGAAGGAAACAAAGGGAGTCAAGGGTCAAGTGTGGCAGATGTTGCGGAATAGAGTTGAGGTGGTGCAGAAGTGGTGCAGAGGTGGTGGAGTTGGTCGAGCGGCATGGTCATAACATTTTCATAGTCTGCAGCTCCCCCAGGGGTGTATACCCTATTGTCTAAACATCAATGGTTATATATCTTTGTACTATACATGCATATGATTTTAAACATACCTTCTAATCAGATCTATCAACTATATATAATAATATAGTAGATTTATTGTCCATACTTGCTTCTACATTCTGTCATCATACATCTAACAAGCTTCATATATGCTTCTAACATGTACTCATATGGTCCATACTTCCCTGAATATACATAGGATTCATCGAGAGCCTGGGGCCAAAAGCACCTAACTAGGGCCCTGCTGATCTCTTCTTTCAGGCCTGAGTCTGGAACCTCTGCTAGGTCTGGGTCTGGGGTTTGGCAATTTATCTGTGAGAGAGTTATGTTGAGTGTGGTGTCACAGCAGTGGATGGGTAGACCTGGGGTTGGAGTTATGGGGACAGGCATGTTAGAATAAATGGGATAAATCAATTTCATTATATTCTATTGGTGTAACACATAGCTAATGGTTTTGCTAAACTGGATAACACTAGACTCAAGCTGGAGTCTCAGTCTAGAAACCAATGCACCACACTGGCATTGGTGCCTGTGTCAGAAAGCAGGCACCAGGGCACCAGGTTATAAAATAAATACTACAGGACCTAGAAGACCATACGGAGACGTCAGATGCAATGGAAATCACAGGAGACAGTCCATAGAGTGACATTCCAAGTGGCTACCTCAGCAGAGAGGTACAGAGAGGGCAATTGCCTTGCCAAGTGTGCAAGACACATAAAGATTTATTCTCTATTCAGTTCCCCTGACTAGTCCCACCGACTGCAAGCTATGTTTCATATATACAGGGCCTTTTATGTCATTCCCAGGTTGCCACTTGGATAGTGATCAGTAGGATCACTATCCACAAGTCTATTCCTGCTCCACAGCTGAATGCAGCCTGTGGAGCATTTCCTACATCAAAACTCACTATTCCAACCCATTCTATCACCATTTCAAATCCTAGTAGTTACTAACATTTTAGTATAAGTAGTTACCACAAAACTGTACAATACACCAGGCAATTATAGGTTGCACTCATCAGATAGTACCTACATGTGTGCTTGATCACTACAAGACTTATTTCTTTGTCATTTCTCTAGTTCATCATTGAGGGTCTATTATTATTGACTACTCTATACTGTTTCAAAAGCGAACACTTTTGAACCACTCATTCTCTCGATTGCACCTGTTTCTCCTTGACCCAGTCACGTACCGATGGCCCCATGGGCCACACGCCACCGGACGCATCTGTCATGACCCGTCTATTTTGTATACCCAGTAACCTTGACACCCCACGTTTATGCTCTCCCTGTTCTCTCCTCACCGAATTCGCCAAATGTTTATTCACTTTCATGTCATTCGCACGTAGCAGCGCTACCTGTACCCGATCAACGCCTTCTCCCCGGCTCGATGGTCCATCGCGGGTCCCCTCACCTCCCTGGCTCAAACCCCGTCAGATGCTCCTCTGATCGGATGGCGTAACTCATTTATTCCTATACCCAGTTAGCCCTATTATCCATTTCCCCAGTCATCCTCTATATTCGTGTGGCTTCGCCCTCCCCTTGGGCCACGGCTCTTCAATGATCATTCTATTCGCCCTTCGCCGCATTTCGCCGAACAACCATTCACTGCTCGCATCATTCGCCAGCAGGCATGCCATCAAACACGATCGACATCCCTTACCCGGCATGATGGCTCGTCACTGGCTCCATCAGCTTCTCGATCCAACCCCTTTAGGCATTCATATGGCCAGGATGTGTCGCGGGACGTCCTACCCGTAGGTCATGTGGGATCAACCCAGTATGTTATTGGATTCTAGAGGGGTATTTCCTAGGGGCATACATCATCATCAATGGATTATCCTCCTAGGGGAATACATCATCATCAATGGATTATCCACCTAGGGGCACACAGCATCATCATTGACATCATTAGTGATGTATGCACTCCTAATCCAATGTTCCATAGGGTTTTACCCCTGTTCGCCACTGTATAAGTAGCTAGGACTTTAGCTACAACAAATCATTGGTTTCAGCCCATTCACTCACATTGTTGAGTCCGGTTGAGTGAGTTAACAGTGTTCTCACTATCATTCTCAAGTTCCTTTCCCTACATCTCCTGCGCTCGAGTTAATGCGCAGACTCCTCCTGGTCCTTCCCATTTTGGCAAGGCAACGAAATAACACAGTAGACGAAGAGTCCATGAAGGGTAGTGTCAAGATTGGTTTTTAGGCCTTAATATTGTGTATTAGTGAACACAGCGAATGCCCGAATGACTTGTGCGAATAAGTATGCCGTTCGGCGAATAGGTGAACCAATAAATGTTCACAGATAAAAGGGCTGCCCAAGCGGAGCTTGCCCTATCTACAGTCATAGCGAAATAGCCCATGGCACTGACGATGTAACGTACAAGGTGTCACGGAAGGGTTGTCTAAGTAGCGACAATCCCTTCGCCGGCGAAGGTGCTCCTTCGGAGCCCTTCGCCATCAGCACAGAAATAGTTCAAAGGCTAAGGTAACGAAGATGAAGTATAAGAACTCACCAGTGATGCCTAAGTCCCTTCTGGTTGAAGATAGAATCTCCAGGAGAAGGCTCAAAACGATGATCACAGCGAGGTCAAGTTTGCACAGATGGACGACGTATGATAATTGAACTGGAGAATATACATGCGAATGTAAACTACTTATATCGAATGCTCGTAAGGTATCAGTGATTAGGAAGAGGCCATCATGAGTCAGGGTTGGATAGGGGTGCGCAGTCATGATACTAAGTAGATGGAATAAACATACAATAGAGTGAGGGAAGAGTGCGAACATGAAACGACGGAGAGTAAAGGTGGCGAAGGCACCTATGTACGAAATCATGTCTTGGGGCCCGCATATACACTGCCCTGCACGGGTTCTTCATCTGCTGGGTTGATCCCACATGACCTACAGGTAGGACGTCCACGAACGCACCTGCTCATATGAACACAAAAGGGGGTTGGATCGAGAAGCTGATGGAGCTGCTGACGAGCCATCGTGCTGGGTAGGGATATTGATCGTGATATGATGGTGTGCCTGCTGGCGAATGATGCGAGCAGCGAATGGCTGTTCAGCGAATGCAAGGAAGGGCTAACGGGGATGACATGGGCAGGAGTGGTCGAGGTGGAGGGCGAGCCGAGCGAACATGGGGGAGGAGTGGCAAAAGGGGAAATGGGGATAACAAGGTGCAGGAAATACACAAGTCATGACAATCCGATCATAGGAACACCATCGAAAGAGGGTTGAGCAGAGGAGGTGATAGGCCAGCCGATGACTGCCAAGTCAGCCCAAAGACGTCGATCGTGCTTTGACGGCGTGGCTATGGTAAATGGCGCGAACAGCGAAGATCGGTTGCCAAACATGGCAAGGGTGATCGAAACGAACACGGAGGTGGAGTGAGAAATGGGAGAACCGGGCATCTGAGTATGGGAAATAAACGCGTCATGACAGGTAGCATATATGCAGGTCCCAAGACATGGTTTCATACATAAGTACCTTCACCATCTTCACTCTCTGTCGTTTCATGTTGCACTCCTCCCTCATCTATTGTATGTTTATTTCATCTATTTGTATCATGACCGCGCACCCCTATCCAACCCTGACTCACGACGCCTCTTTCCTATTCCCTGATACCTTACGAGTATTCGATATAAGTAGTTTACATTCGCATGTATATTCCTCAGTTCAATTATCATACATCCATCTTGTGCAAACTGACCTCACTGTGATCATCGTCTTGAGCCCTACCTGTAGATTTCTATGTTCTACTAGAGGAGACTTAAGCACCACTGGTGAGTTTTCGTACTTCACCTTCGTTACTTTAGCCTTCGAACTATTTTCTGTGCTGTCGGCGAAGGACTCCAAAGGAGTGCCTTCGCCGGCAAAAGGATTGTCGCTACTTAGACAACCCTTCCGTGACACCTTGTATGTTACATCGTCAAGTACCACAGGCTATTTCGCTATGACTGTAGATAGGGCGAGCTCTGTTCGGGCAGCCCTCTTATCTTCTGAACATTTATTGTTCACCCTATTCGCTGAACGGCATACTTATTCGCACAAGTTATTTGGGCATTCGCTGTGTTCACTAATACACGATATTAACACCTAAAAACCAATCTTGACAGCATCACCGAGCTTGTCAGCCTGTGCATATACCCTGCGCAAGGGCTGTACACCACACACCACTACTCCCTGAGCACAGAATATCAATTTATTCTGTTTGATCTAATAGAATTTATAACATGGCAGACTGGCTAAAACGGACATGTAGGATTTGGGTCTCTTAGCTGTTAGGCTGATATGGTTTGAGATTACATCAAGTTTTTCGTGGATGGTGGTATCTGTACGTCAGAGTATGGTTCCCTAATTTTTGCTCGTATGGTGGATATCAGGTTGCAAGCATTGTGTAACAGATCAATGGGAATTGTACAGATTTTGGTGTTTCTCGTTTTAGGGAGGGCAATACTGTGGATTAGTTCATGCAATGTGTTGAGCGTGACATGGATAGCATCTTCGGGCACTGAAGGAGCAGTTCCGGGTTGTCGGCTCTAGCAGGTGGTGGTCGGAGCGTGGGAACCATATAATGCTCCGTCAACTTGAAGTTGCGGGAGGCGTCGAGGTGCATTATTTAATGGAGTGGGTGGTGGTGGTGGATTAAAGGATGAGCACATTCCAAGGTGGATCGACGGGTCTATTGATAGTAGCAGTGGAGCTTTGCATGTTAGTTTGATGCCCTCAGCATGTGAGTCCCGGATTCGTAGGCACTTCGTGGTGGAACAAAAGCTCAGCAGTGCAACACACTGCAGGAAGAGCGCCCCCTGAAAATCAGTACAATTGGCGCCTGGAGAATCAGTCCATAAGGGACTGCTAAGAAGTTCAAAAGGAGCCTGGAACCGGCTACCTTAAGTTTTTTTCCCCTGATCGGCACGGCCTGAAATTCAGTAGTGAGCATGAACATTTTAGCGCAATTTGTGGCTTGCCAGCAGCGGTTTTTGCGCGGTATCCAAGTGCTTTTGGGACTTCTATATAGCCACAAATGAACTTGATTTCAGGTTGTAAATACATGGCAGGCGATCACATAGCAAACCGTAGGAGCGAACATGTACGGAATAAAGAGCAAAAAACAGAGCTAGACCATCAAGACATCATGAGGACCCATAGTAGCGTGCAGAGTCGAGCGCTGTTAGCAACTCGGGGCTATGGCAGGGAAGGTTCGGTAGAGTTCTTAGAAAGCTAGAATCAAATAACTCTCTCAGTGAATTTATTGTCACTGATGTATTAATACAATACCTAGAATCAAATACACTACATGATTTTCAGTCAACATGCTATGTAAATATGAAAGATATACTACTCGCCTCTCTCAGTGAATTTATTGTCACTGAGAGAGGAGATATCCTGTCTCAGAAGGCATATACTTGCACCCGGCCCTTTAGCGCCCAAGGGCTCGCGCGTCGAAGTCATTTCAAACTCCGCTGGGTGCAGCCGCCTGTGAAAATAGAAATAACAGAATGAAATGGAGAGATAGGAGTGACTGAAAATTTCGAAAATAAGCAGAGAAATGGATGCATGGTACAAGAACAATGTGAGAAAAATTGAAACAACACAATAAATTGAAATATTATGCTTGATTTTGGTGCAGGAGCATAAATGCACCCAACACGCCCCCTCAAGCTTAATATATTCCGATTCTCTCGTTGAGGATTCTCACTCTAGGACTAGGAAGTCCTTTAGTGAGAAGATCGGCTAGCATGTGTTCCGTTGGTAGGTACACAAGCTTAATTTCTTCATCTTCGACTATATCTCGGATGAAATATAATCTAATGTCGAAATGCTTGGTCCTCGTGTGTTGTTGAGTGCCATAGACATGGCAATGGCTGATTGATTGTCTGAATAAAGTTTGATGGGACAATTCAGCGGTTGGAATACTTCAGAAATAAAGTGGCGCATCCATAAGGCTTCTTTGCTCGCATGAGTCAGGGCAACGAATTCGGCTTCAGTTGATGATAGGGCTACTATGGATTGTTTTTGACAACTCCATGATACTGTCCCTCCATCAATCTGAAAAATATAAGCCGAGTATGAGTGCCTGTGCTCTTGAGAAGCCCAATCCGCATCTGAATACCCAATGAGGCCGTCTCGATCTTTCCCAAGTGTCAATTTGTAGTCCATCGTGCCTTTTAGATATTTAAAGACACGTTTGACTGCATGCCAATGTGTTGGACCTGGGTTTTCGAGGAATTGAGAAAGTAATGACACTGCGAATGCAATGTCGGTCGAGTGGCTACTGCTGCCCACATCAATGATCCTATCGCTTGTCTGTATGGAATTCTTGACATCTTCTGTTTGTCTTCATCTGTGAAGGGCATTGGTCCTGGATAATTTAACGGCTGGGTCGAGAGGCGTGGAAAATGTTTTGGCATCATCCAGATTGAATTTTTTGATGATTTTTTGGATGTATGCGGCTTGTGATATTGCAATCGATTTGTTATTCCAATCTCTTTCGATTTTGAGGTTCAAAAGCCAGTGAATCTCGCCTAGATCTTTCATACTGAAGACTGGGCAAGGTCATGCTTTACCCCATCGAGGATTGGTTGACTCTCAGCTGTGATAGTGAGGTCGTCTACTGCCGTTGCAATAATCGCATGCCCTCTCGGTCCACGTCTGCAAAATACAGCTCCATCCGAAGCTGATTTAGTGAATCCTAACTTGAGAAATTCACCACTCAGACGTTTGTACCATTCCCTTCCAGACTGTTTGAGGCCGTAAAGTGCTTTCTTCAGCAGGAGGACATCATCTTTGTCTCCGGTCTCATATCC